>JAUBOD010000174.1:4202141-4217810 GCA_032353885.1 Nothura maculosa
CCGAGCGCCCCCGGTCCCGGCCGCGCTGCCCCCGGTCCCGGCCGCGCTGCCCCCGGTCCCCGCCGAGCGCCCCCGGTGCCCCCGTGGACTCCCGCGCTCCGCGAGCCCTTTCCCCCCTTCCTCTTGATCCTTCAGGCCGCTTTTTAACCGCAGCACAAAATCCCCTCCCTTTCTCCTCGCCCTTTCTCGCTCCCTCTGGACACGGCGGCTCCCGAACCGCCTCTCTCCCCGGGTCTGCTCCTATTTTTCCCTTTGGGCGCTTCCTGCCGTGTCCCCGGGCCGGCCCCGGGTGCGGGTTGGCGCTTATCGGCGCCGAGGAGCCGCGGCCGCCCTCGCCGTGTCGCCACTTCCTCAGTCTGCCGCTTCCTTGGCCTCAGGAAGCCATTGTGCGGGCCCCATAGGCGCCCCGCCGCCCCTATGGCTTTTGTCATCGACACAATAGGCCCCTCCATGTGGCCCTCAAAAAACAAGGGGGGCCACAGTGGTGTTTTTAGCGCCAGGACCGCGGGGTTCGTGGCGTTCGTAGGGGCACTGAAAACTTCCCTTGGCTCTGTGAGCGGCAGCCATGGAGTAACGCGGCTCAATGTACAGCTGAAGGTGTTTGGGAGGGGTAAAGATATATGGGAAGAGATCTGTGCCCTCTGCACGCTTGTATGAGCTGGGTTGAGGTCGTATTTTGGGGGCTTTATTTTCCTTGTTCATATGAAAGTCACATGCCGCCTGTTTGGGGACTTAATAAAGTGGTTGGTTTGGGGAACTTTTGCCCCATCTCCCCTTTTTCTTAATATTTTCACCAGCTCTGAAGTCTGGTATAAGTTAACTGGAAAAAAACAGTTTTTCTTCTTGCTTTGAGCAGGGGTTTTCTCTGCAGGGTGTGTGGGATTTAAGTGCAGCCTCTTGGTGCACAGGTTTGTGCCCCTGCCTGGTTCTTGTTTTCCATGGGAGGTTATTTCAGGTGACTCTTATTGTTTTTTTCCCAATAAACTTTATTGCAAATCTAATGTTCTTGCTTTTGCCTGAGTTGCTATGGAGTTTTCCTCTCCTCTCAAGCTACAGAGCACCTGAAATTTAACCTCTCTCAGAATATAACTGCATGAAACAATGAGGAGCCCTTGGTTTAGACACATATCGCAAGAGGAATGAAGTGTCTTGCGGGATATTGAGGATCGAAACTTTTCAAGTGAAATTTTAAATCCTCTAATATAATCCCATTGCTGTGATCTAAATCCCTATGAAATTTTATAGGGCTTAAAAGTAATTATACCAGAATCCACTTAATTGCTAGAAAAGCTTCCAGGTTTAATTTCCCTCTAATTCTGTAACTCCTCCTACCAAGAGCGGTTAAGAGCATGATACAAACATTAATCTTTTCAAGCTAAGTATACAACAATTAATATATTAGAATGAAGTTCTATATAAATTAGAAAGAAATTATAGTTTCTGATCCACCAGAAGGCCGTTCTGCCATTTGGGGACCTCATCAGGCTGGAGACACCTCTCCAGATAGCAGATAGGAACCTTATAAAGGGACATGCAGAGCCCTTCACCTTGGGAGGAATAACCGGCACCTTTGGGGCTGGTCTGCTGGAAAGCAGCTCTGTGCAGAGGCTCCCGGGCTCCCCATGGACAAGCTGACTATGAAGCAACGTGCGCTTGTGGTCGGGAAGGCCAGTGGGACCAGGGCTGTGTTGGGAAGAGCATCACCGGTGGGTAGACATGCTCCTTTCCCTCTGCTAAGCCAGTGAGGCCACGTCGGGAGTCCTGCTTCTTCCTGGCTTATGTAGATTAACTCCTTTTTTAAATTATTTTGTTTCAGTGCAATCCAAATTACCATAAAACTAAATGTTGCAATTTCTATGTCCTCACATATGCAGGCAGCTGAAGAAGTTAGATGAGGACAGTTTGACCAAACAACCCGAAGAAGTATTTGATGTATTGGAGAAGCTTGGAGAAGGGTACGTGTTCTCTCTTAATGCCTGTTTTCTGATTTTTCACTTTTTGTTTTGGAAAATACATCATATTTGATGGATTTATTGTGCAAAAGGCCATTCCAGAGCTACAGGCAGTGTAGCAATGGTTGGCTCCTTTGTGCCTCAGTGTGTGGTGATTATATTATTATATTATAATGATTCCAAACTAGTGGAATGGTTATTTAAATTAAATTACAAAATATTTTTAGCAGAAGAGTAGTTAATTTTTTCTTTCTCCAACATTTGCACTTGCAGAAAGTAAAGCTACAACATTTGAATATTTAAATATCGTCCTTCTCCTCGGTGTTTATCTACTGTTTTGTTTTGTAGTTCCTATGGCAGCGTGTTCAAAGCTATTCATAAAGAAACGGGTCAAGTTGTTGCCATTAAACAAGTTCCCGTGGAATCGGACCTGCAGGAGATAATAAAGGAAATATCCATAATGCAGCAATGTGACAGGTAAATACAGGCTTTGAAATTCCTCTTCAGTATGTGAAGTATCACATGTGACCTGACATTTAATCACATGAAAGCCGTGATGTTGCCTGAAATGGTCTTTAAAAGGCTGGATTTGTACGATCAAGTCACCTCATATCAACTGAGTCGTGTTAACCAACCACTTGGGTAGCCTTAATCCCGGCAAAGGTAAGACCAGCTTAGCTTGCAAGAGCAGAGCCTTGAGCTAAATAACCTTGTCCTTGCTGCCAGCGAAGAGCCAGGCGTGTGGGCAGTTAGTGCTCTTCTCCTGCTGCTGGTAACTTGTTGACAACAACCCGATGATGAGGCAGAACCAAAGGGAATGATTAATTATGAGCAAACGTCAGCATGAACTTAGGAAACTGCTAAGGGGAGAGATTTTATTTTTTAAGGGCAGGCAGATGAGAGCCACTAATGCATGGCTGCTCTTGCATGTGCCCTGTGCTGTCATCTGCTCGGTGGCAGAGTGACCTTCGCAGAGCCCCTGTGCAGGTGACAGCACCAACGTGACTCCCGCCTGCGGCTCTGCGGGCTCGTGGCTCTCTGGGATCTCCTGTACTTCCCTTTGCATCTTTCTTAGGGGAAAGGATGTCACCCTGGCCTAGCTCGTCCTGTTTAAAGCCATTTTTAAATGGAAGTGATTTGCTAGCAGCTAGTAAAATAAAAGTTGCCAGTAATTGACTCATGAAAAATCCTACTGCATTATCTGGAAACCATTGGTAGGTTAGTACAAGATCTAAAGTGAATTGTTTAGAATTGTGAACAGCAGAGGGAGTGAATCCCCAGAGAGTCAGGCTTTCTGTGCAGGTGTTAAGGGATACAGGGTGGTGTAACTTTATTTTTTGATGGTCTTACATTTTCCTTTGGAAGGTATTCCATGGAGATTAGCTTAGCTGTACTTTTTGCTATTTAAATTTGTTCTAACAAAACCAAGAGGGTTTTTTTCCGTTACCTTTTTTGCCTTTTCCAGGGATGCTTATTCTAATTATGATACTGGATGGGCTGGTCTCCTTTTATGGGAGGCAGACTGTGAAACGGCATTATGCTAGATTGTACTGGATTCATCATAATTTTTTTTAACTGTACAGACAAGGAGATGCATGTGGGAGAATTCCTGCTAATAAAGCAGTAACTATTTTTTTCAGCAATTTCTAACATTATATTTTCATTTTGATTGCAAAAGCTTTATCAGCGACTGACATGGCTTCTGCTTGCCACAGCACCGAGCCTGTTGTAATCCCGTTCAGAGAGAGAACCCAGATGAAGCCACGATCACTCCTTATCTTTGCAGGGTTTATTTTCAGTGAGTCCAGCTCCCTGACTGGGTTGGGGACAGCTCAGATGGCCACCAGTGCTAAGAGGAGGTTCAGCAGGACTGCAGGAGCCCTGTGCAAGTTCAGACCATTTGGGAACACTTTTGATTACGGTTTCGATGTCACTTTGAATTTTTAAAATATACTCTCTGGGATTTTGGCTGGATTATTCAGGAATATCAGTGAATGGTATTTGACTTTCTGCTTTCTTCTATTCGTAGTCCTCATGTGGTCAAATATTATGGCAGCTACTTTAAGAACACAGACCTGTGGATAGTCATGGAATACTGCGGCGCTGGATCCGTGTCTGATATTATCCGATTACGAAATAAAACTGTACGTCCTCCTTCCTTTGGGTGCTGTATATGGGGAGTATGGGTGGGCAGCAGCTTTAAGAAGCAGAATAGTTTGTGCGTTGATTTTCAGACATAAGTCATTGCAGACGGTGCTAGTGCTGAGCAATATGAGCTGCAGATCATTTGTTCCCCCTAAAAATTAGGAAGCCAGTTAATTAAATAACAAAATTGGATCAATTTAATCGGTTGAGCTGATTTTGCAGAAGATGGGCTGTTAACTGTCTGGGAAACAGTGATTCTGAGTAGCAGATTCTACTCTGCCTTAGCTTGGCTATTGCAGCATAGGAATAGGTGGCTGTGAAAGGGTTGTGGTGTGTGAAATACAATTTGCCTCTATATACAGGCTGGCTGCAGTCTAAATTCTACTACTTAATGCTCTGAGCTGTTAAGTGAAAATATATCTAATTTCCCATTAGTCATTATGGCAGCCTTCAGTGGGGGTAATTAGATGGCAATTAGTGAATCTCAGAGATGCACAGACTATTACATGATAGCATTAGATCTCAGCAACTGATAGCTTGGCTGGAACTCTTCTCTTCTTTAGCTCACGGAAGATGAAATCGCTACCATAGTGCAGTCAACACTCAAAGGACTGGAGTACCTGCATTTTATGAGGAAAATACACAGGGATATCAAAGCTGGAAATATATTGCTAAATACAGAGGGACATGCTAAGCTTGCAGATTTTGGAGTGGCAGGACAACTTACAGTGAGTAAAAACATCCTTTTTGGTTATGTGCATTCTGGTTCCTGTTTTTAACCTGCATACAAGGTTCACCTTAAGCTTAATCTCATTATGCTTCGAGTGCATAACTGAACCAACTTTGAACAGTTCAGACCCATTTGTCTTTAGCATTTTATATCAATGTAATGAAATGTTGTAACAGCTGCAGATTAGAGCAGCAGGGCTTCCTCTTTGAAAGGACAATTGTTTGCAGGAGCATTTGCTGTTTTCTCCAGGATATTTGAAACTTCAGTAAACATAATTCAAAAGCTCTTTGCAGCCCTCTTGCTGAATCTAATAATGTATGTAAGTAATGCAGTGCAAGTGAGAGATAATCACTAGTAATAATTCATTATTGAATGCTTGTTTCTAGCACAGGAATATAATAGTTGTTCTGTGGCTCTTTATCCTACTCTTTATTTTTCAGGATACCATGGCAAAACGGAACACGGTTATAGGGACCCCATTCTGGATGGCTCCAGAAGTGATCCAAGAAATTGGGTACAATTGTGTTGCAGACATCTGGTCTCTGGGAATCACTGCAATAGAAATGGCTGAAGGGAAACCACCATATGCAGATATCCATCCTATGAGGGTGAGAACTGTGGCCTCCTAAAATGTGTTCCTGGCTGGGAGTTATTTGTTCTTATAGCTGCCTGTATGGTATGTTAGTGGGATGCCATCTTGCTTAGAGAAAATGATTTCTCATCTGTCAATTCTTTGTTCTGTGGACTAAATGTGGAGAAAAAGGCTGTGTGTAGTGATCTGTCGAGATATAGTTCAATGTCACGATGTTGGACATGAAGAGACAGGTTTTTATCAGTGTATTTTCTAAAGTGATTTTTTTCTGAAGTGTTTCTATTTCCTTTGAAGAAAACCCCAAATTCTAAGCCTTAAAAATAGCAAGGTCGTTCCTCCTAGGGCATACAGTGACTCAAAAGCTTGAGCACCTAGTGGGAAAAGTCTGATTTTTTTTTTTTGCTACTCGATCTTTCTGAGCAAATTTATATTAAAAAACAAGGTCTTGAGAAGCACCTGTCTTAAAATGTGTATCATTGCTCAGTCATTGCTTAGTACCTGTATGTATTTATGCATGTTCACGTTGTATTATGAGGAGGCTCTAAAGCTCCTTTGGAAAACTGAAAGGCTCTTGTGTTCTCAGGCGATTTTCATGATTCCCACCAACCCTCCTCCCACGTTTCGGAAGCCAGAGCTCTGGTCAGACAATTTCACAGACTTTGTCAAACAGTGTCTCGTGAAGAGCCCTGAGCAACGTGCCACGGCCACGCAGCTCCTGCAGGTCAGCCCTTCATTACTATCCCCAGCTGAAAAACCTTGCACACAACCTCAGCTTTCCAGTTCATCTCTATGAACAAGGCAGGACTCCAGCTTCCTATGTCTGTCGTTTAGGGATTGTTTCTTTCCCTCTTGAAATTCTTATCATCGCTTTGTATTTGAAAAGCGAAGCTAATGCTTTATTGTTGAGTCAACATAGCACATCTCGTAGTGACTGTTGGGTTCCCTTTCTTCCACAGAAATTTGAGAGCAGACTTTTGTGAAAGAGCAGAAGACAACCTGCCGTTTTCTCAGATTATTATTATGTTAGAAAAGCTATGTTGTTTTTTTTTTAATTTACTTTAATATGTTGTCATGGTGTTTTTATGATCCATGACGGGAGCATCTGAGTTTCTGTTGTGCTCTTAAGAGACTGTCTCCTAAAACACAAGAAAAGGGGCAGGCAAATGAAAGTATTCATGAGAGGAGTGCAGGGCAGAATGAGACTCTGGGTAACTGATTCTCTACAGCTGAACTGTGAAGGAGGGCAGTAAAGCCAGGGTGTCACAGCAGTCATGCCTTTGGAGGATGATCTTGTTGAGGGAGGGGATTATCCCCAATACAGCAGGAAAGAGTTGAATTTCCTTTTTTTTTTTTTAATAATGTATTTGATGTTGAGTATTTTGATCGGTGGTAGGCCATAGTAACCGTGTTTTACTGCTACCTCTTGGTTCAGATCAGTGTTGATGTGTTTTTCATGTACTTCACAGCACCCATTTGTTAAAAGTGCCAAAGGGGTGTCAATCCTGCGGGATCTGATTAACGAAGCCATGGATATCAAGCTGAAGCGGCAGGAAGCACAACAGCGTGAGCTGGATCAAGATGATGACGAGAACTCGGTGAGGATTTATAGAATAATGCAAAAGTGCCACCAAAAGCTTTGTGTGTATATGCAGATACCTATAGAAGGGAATATCTTGTGCATACCATTCCAAAACAGACTTCACCTCTTGCCCAAAGTGCAGACTCCTATTCCATTCATATGACTTAGCTTATTTTTTATTTTGTTGTTTCATTGTTCTTTGCAATAATTCCCCTTGGGTTTGACTTCTCTTGAGTTTTCTGCTTTATGGTTGCTTAAGCCACTGCTTGATCCCTGCTTCATCTTTCTATTCAGGTGAGACAGCTTGAATGGCTTACTAGCTTATTACTTTAGCTCTTGGTATAGCTGAAGACCTGTAACTGAATGGAACTGCATAATTACACGTGAAAATGGCTGTTAATTCATTTTCCTAATTGCATTATGTTCTTCATACAGTAATGAGTTTTTTTTTTAAATCGGGGATTAAGGTCTTAGACTTCTCTCCTAATATAAAACCATTTCTGCATTACACAGAGTATGATGTGTTGTTTTACTGTTGTTGTGCTTTAGAACTGCCCTTATAGAAACTTTCTGCTACACAGGAGCAAGCAACAGAGGACGGAGGTGAGGGCATGTGGAGTGTGCAGGGGATTGCTGGGCATTTCAGTCCCGGGCTCTTTGTCTGAGTGGTTAGAGCATGTGAACATGGAAAGCATGCTGAACGCTGTTCAATATGAGCCCATTTTGACCCGAATAAATGAAATGGGCAATAAAAAGCATCGTATGGCACAGTCCTTCTCAGACTAATAGATCTGAACAGCATGTTGCACAGTGAAAAATAGCTGTGCTGAATACATCGTTCATCTCAACTGCCTATTTATTCAGTGTGGAAGTAATTGTACTGGTTGTGTTGCTGTGCTGGTGACTGACGGGTTATTCCTGTCTTCTGTCCTTGTTTCTGACTCAGCTGTGGTCACGTTCATGAGATGGTGCCCTGCAGTGGGGTTCAGTGGTCTCCATTAGTTTGTGTGCTTTCCTGAAGCTTCTTTACTCCATATGTACTAGCAGAAAAACACTTATGAGCACTTTCCAACTGCTGGGACATATTTGCTATCATTCTTTCTTGAATGATGTGTAGATTAAAAAGATATATTTATTACTTTTTTCTCACCTACCCATCTCCACATAAATTATACATTTTCTCCATTAATTTCCCCATTAACATCCTGTGTAGTTTTCCTTCCTGCTACTCGTTTTAAGGTTTAAGAGGTTGGTGAGTTACATAGGTATCCTAGATGGAACAAAGCAAATTCAGGGAGCACCTGAGTGTTCAAAGATGGACTTTCTCCTGCTGATATCAGATGGAGTGTTATAGTTTGATGTGGCAGACCTGGAATTTCCCGTTAATTCCAACGAATGGGCCTATGGTCACACACTGATTAAGGAACCAGGGACTTTCTGTTTGCAACAAAACTCTTTGTACTTGCAACAAAACTCTTATTATTTAGCTCTTCAATGAGATGCATAGAAACATATTTCGCTAAATTCAGTAACTGTTCTAAATTTAGGACGGGATCATTGCTGGGATTAGGCATCAGATACATATTTCCAAGAAATAAACAGATTGTAGAAATTTTGGCCTCGCTCTTTTTGAAATCTTGGGCAGGATAGATACTTCCTAGGGAAAGTATAGCTGTCTCGGAGAACCTTTCCTGCCAGCTGGTGTCTTCATGCAGACTGTTAATCCCTTGAGCCTTGCCACCATTAACTCAAATATCCATTTGGCTCCCAAGTATTAATATTACAGAAGGGTAAGAAAGAAATGATTTTGATCTGAAAAAAAGGACTATGTTCATTTATTTAATTTCTCTTTAAAGATAAGCGAATTCAGTTCATTTTTGCTTCATTGCTTCTGAAGTAAAGCAAGTAAGACTACCTAAATCTTCAAAGCAGTCTTCAAAAACTAGGCTAATAGTTTTATCTGTCATGCAGCTCTGCAGTACAGACTCAGAGTTTCTGCTGCCTAACGACTTTCTCTAATGACTCCGCAGTGGATGGTATCATTTTTAGGTCTACTATTGTAACTAACACTCTGAATAGAAATGGACTGAGTGGCTGCTGTAATCTGCTCTTAGGGGCAAGTTACCAGATCAGGAATGAGATCTTGGTTGTGTTGAGAAGCGTCTGGTGGGTTTTATGTCTGCATCCTTATCATGCTGCCAGAAAAGTGTGGAGACCTTCCCTTACCTGCTTGGAGATGACACGGAGAGGACTATGTTCCATCTTGTTGGCTTCCATGTACATGCTCTAGGTGTGCCTGCTGGAGTGGGAAGGTTGGACCAGATGATCTCTAGAGGTCCCTTCCAACCTTGTAAATTCTGTGATTCTGTGATGTATATTTGTAAAACCATTTCAATTTGTAAAACTCGCTGGTATCCTTGAACACAGCCCCTCTCCTTAGGACTTTCACCATCAATAAAAATGTATTTGTGGCATCTTTGTACAGGAAGAAGACGAAGCCGATTCAGGCACCATGGTGAGGGCGAGCGGCGACGAAACCAGTACCATGAGAGCGGTGAGCACGTTGGGTGGCGGGGCCAACACCATGATAGAGCACGACGGCACCTTGGAATCCCAGCTGGGGACGATGGTGATAAACACCGAGGAGGAGGAGGAAGAGGGCACCATGAAAAGTAAGGAAACATCTTTCACAGAATCACTTGGGGGGCTGACATCACCAGCAGGCGTGTTGTACATTGGAGGCAAGGCTAAAAGCTCTAAAAGCTGCAGAGCGAAAGGATTCACGTAAAGGGAGATAACTAAAGCTGTCTAATTAATAATGAACTGCATGCTGAAAATTCTGACTCATCAAGTTCTTCAGGATAGTCTGAATTTCACTGCAGCCTAGCCTAGCTCCTGCTGATAAGACATTGCTCTATCCTATCACCTAATCCACAACCAGCCTTGATAATTTTGATAGTTTATTGTGGTGGGTTTTTTGTAGTAGGAATTGAGGACTTTTAGGCAAATATCCCTTAGTAGTAGAGAGGAGATAGCTTTTTTGGTACAATTATTTATTAAGCCCTTTTTTGTTTTTATTTTGTTTGGTTTCACATATCACAGTTCTGAGATACTCCAGTATAAATCTATTCTGTCTTAAAATAGAAAAGCTTGCTAAAAAGAAAAGCTTACCAAGACTATGGTCACAGTGTAAATCAGGTTTACAACTGTGTATGCACTTTTGATCCCTGATGGTCTTTGGAACATCTCATGGTTTGACTTGGAAAACAGTTGCAAATGTTTATTTGGTTAAAGAGATGGCAAGGAGAGCCTCCCTGGAACCGCACAACTAGAACTGGGGAAAAGAAGGATTCCTCAATGGAGAAATCCATTGCTGCAGAGTTGGGGATCTCAGCGGGGTTGAGGTGGAGGTGGACACCTCAGCGTGGCTGTTTGCTCGAGTGGGAAGGAAAATGCTGAGTGAGGCTTGGCAGCACTCAACCAAGACCCTCATAGGCAAGACGTGTTCTTTCAGCTTTATGCCCTTCCAGGCTCTCCCATGGTCATCTGATTTTAAAGCTGTGGCTCTTGTGAGAGAGAAAAAACCTCTGTTTGAGAGTTTGGAAATGTCCTTTTGTCAGGAAATATCCTCCTGTGTTGAAAGCTCTTTCCCTGTGGGAACCCTCTACAGTTAGGGCAAAAATACTGCCCCTAAAACAGAGGGTGGGGAGTGTGAAATTTCACTCGTGCCAGTTGAAAGAATTTTGCAGTCTTTGGCAACCACTTATTCTGCACTTTGGAAAAATGAAGGCATCAGCCTGTGCAGCAAAGTGTGGCAAGAAAGGCAGTGCAGTTGAGTTCATGCTTCAGTGTCACCCTTTTTGTGGAACAAGGGAACTCCAGCAAGGAGAGAAATGGGAAAATCAACATTGACCATAACTTAGGAGGTCACCCTGAAAGAGTGGAGCATGTTAACGACCTTGAATAAACAACTGCAGTTGCTGTTTCATTATGAATAACAAACATTGTTGGTTTTTCATTCCAGATGGGTAGGACTCAGTTTCCTAACAGGCCTTATGGTCTGTTGTGGTGCTCCTGCACTGGCTACCAGAGGTGCAAAAGTAACTTGCACCTTCAGTTTATCTGCCTGTGTTTCAAAGGCATTCACCTTCTCCCTGTCTCCAGGACTGCTTTTGTAATAACTCTGAAGCATCTAATGCTCTCCTCCAAACTCTGCCCATCTCAGTTTTTAGGGCACTGTTAGTCTGCTTTTTGTAAGGATGAGCACAACTTGTTTTGAGTAGAATTGGTTGTGAGTTCTACAATTTTTTAAATTATACTGTAGTATTTGACCTCAAGAGGGAGCCCCACAACAAGCTCTAAGAGATCCACATCTGTGTGGCTTGGGAGGGTTTCTTATTCAGAGAGCAAAACTGAACAAACCCCCCCTGGAATTCAGATTTCTTAACAACTTTGTGCTCTTCCACTGCTGCTGTAAAAGTGGAGGCCAAGGAGGTGGAGAGCCCAAGGAGCCCTGCATCCAAGGGGAAGCATTTGGGGATCCTGCTGCTCAGGGGGTACCTCATGGGGTACCACCTCATGGGGACAAGTTCAGCACAGGATTAAGAGAAGTGACACCCAAATGCCCTCTGTGCTGCAAGCTGCGCTGCATTTTATCTTGTAGCTCGATTCCAAGGAGCTTGGTGCTAATGAAAATGGCTGGAGGAGCTGAAAAAATAACTTTTTCTTACCCCTCATTCCCCTTTTCACCCAGGGGTGAGATAATCCTGCAGTTCTTGCTCTTGCTCACAGTGGTTCTGCAGTTGCTTCTGGAGGAGTGACCACGTGCTGTCCTCTAGCAGCCTGCAAATACCCTTCCTGTGAGCTGCTGGTAGTTCTGTTTCTCGGCCTAGCTGCATATTTGTATTATCTTAACAGTTAAATGATTTTCACTGTAAAGCTCAGTGAAAATAAACCTGCTGCACAACCAACTGGAACAAGTAATTTTCACTATCTTAAGTATAACGATGCTAAAACTGCTTAGAAGCCGCTGCATTTGAGCGCTTCATTGATTCCTATTTTCAGAGTCTCTAGTTGACTTGGCAGTTTGTTTTATGACTCGCAACAAAACCCTCTTTAAGTCAACAAAGAAGTTCCCATTTTTCTTGGGTGGCATCACGAGGGGAATTCAGCTTTGTGGGGCTGTTGAACTGCAGGCTGTTGAACTTTTAGCTGATGATCCAGCCCTTCCTTCCAATTAATAATTCTCCCCGGGTGCTTATGGGACCCTGAAATGTGGTGTTTGAGACAGGGCTGTCACATATCTGTACTCAACAGCTTTTCCCATTACCCCTGAAAGTTTATATTCCATCTGCAATGGAATATAGGACTCCCTAAAGGTGACTCTTGCATAAATCAACCCGGGACTTTTCAGGCTAGAATACAAGTTTTCTTTAATTCCAGCATTTTACACGGTAGGGGAAGTTCTGTTGGCCTTGCAGTCAAGGCAGCTGTTTGCTTAAATTCTTTCATTTGCTTGCATGTTTTTTTGGGTTTACCTGGGCCCCAATATAAATATACAGGCAGCATTTAAAAATACCCCATGGCTTTGGGTTGTGCATTATGAAAGGGCTCGAGTGGCTCAAACTACAGATACTAAATTGCATAATGACCCACTTATACATCGACCATTAACCAACAACACCTGGATTTCAGTTTATTCATTTATTATTATTTAGCTATTCCAGAAAAACTCCAGAAGTAGCTGGAGGACTAGAGAAGAACAATTATTTGTAATAACCAACGTTTTCATTGTGCTCGGGAATTGGAGTAACGTTCAAACTATGGATATGTCTGAATTCCTGCTTTTTTTTCCTTAAAATTACTCTGTAGTGCTGGTAAACCCTGCAGCCTTTTGGTCTTACTCTGCTTTCCCAACTTTTATTACTCCCTGTAAGGATTTAGGTAATGGAAACTTGATATAAGCTTATCTCAGATATAAAGAATGGAACGTAATTTTATAGCAGATAAATATCTTGCTTTCCTTGGATGGAAATATGATCAAATCCAAGTAAAATAGGATCTACTCTTTCTAGTGCTCGAATCTGACCTATTTTCTGTGCTGCAGTGCTGCTTGCTTGTTTAGGCACCAAATGGAACAATATTGGAGAATGTAGGATGGGTGAATGATGCAGGTTGAGTCCCCTCTATCTTGGTTTTCAATGAATGAGGGATGTAGAAAGGGGAGAAAAATGACAGTTTCTGTCAATGTGACACATTCTTCAGCAGAATATCTAGTGCAGAGAGAGACCAGATCCTGAAATAAGTCATGCAGTGTGCAGGTGGAAATCCTCAATAGTTTGTTAATTATTAAAATGAGATTTTCTGACACTTTAAGGGTGGTTTTGGTGTTGGGTTAGATTTTATCATGTCCAGCCCAATAAAGGTTGTGTCCTTTTAGAAAGGTGTTTTGTTGTTGGATAACGCACAGCTACACATAAAATACTGTAGAAAATATCTCTGCATTTTGTCAGCATTTGTCAAAAACGGTGGCTGTGTCTTTGTCTTAGATGATACCTCGTGATAGCAGCTACAATCTCTATCCCTCTACTACCCCACTACTTAGTGATGAAAATGTTTAGCAGTGCAACTTAGTGCTTGAAATAAATTGGTCAATTTAGCATAATTAGACCATAAAACTGCAAGTGTTAGGCATTTAAATAACAGTCTGGCTTGAGAAACCCTCGTGTTGATGAAATTCTTCTGCAGCTGTGAGGAACATTGTGCTTGAGGTGCTGAGAATGTGAACGTGCTCAGGGAGCTCCTCACTTGTATTGGGTGCGTTCCTGTCCCCAAATACTGCCCATCCCATGTGCAGGTAAACTGTGACCTACCCATCTCTTCCAAGAATGAACTTGCTTCCTCCTGGATCCCAATAAAACATGGAAAAAATCCTTTCCTTAGGAGTGAAAAGAATCCCTCTCTCAAATCTTAAATTTCTTAGTTTCTAAAATTTGTTAAATTTCTTGATTTCTAAACAGAAACAAATTATTTTCCTGGTAGGTTTTCAAGCCTCAGGGGGTAAAAATGTCCCTTGCCATGTTACCTTGTGGCCTCTGTGGCTGCAGGAGAAGGTGCTTGGGGATCCTTGCTGGCTCCGGGCTGGTTTGGGAGCCTCGGCTGTTGCTGCAGGGGGCTGGACCTGCCGGTTGCAGCCCTGTCCATGAGGTTGTTCCTCATGAGACAGATCAGAACTTGATGCAGGGCCTGGAATGTCCTTCCCTTATTTCTTGGTGCACCTTCACACCTCTCTGCTTAGCTCACTTAATTGTTGAAGTAAATTAAGCAAATGAGTTGAAAAGCATCAGGATCCATTGCAGATCTGTGATGGAGGGAGAAATCTTCTGTGTCTTGGTTATCCTTTCTGAGTTCTAACATAGAAGAAACATGTCTAAAGGGCAGGACACCTGGTCCTTGGGTGGCTTTCATTAGTCACAGCTTTCTCCTCCTTAGGAAGGAAAGCTCAGTTTTATATCCCCAGCTTTGGTAAGTGTTGGTGCCTTAAATGGCTCTGATACTTTATGTTAGTTATGAGAGATAAGGTAAAATAGCCAGAACTGCTGCTGAAAATGTAGGAGCTCCCTCTGAACAGTGGGGCCTATCAGTCAAATTCTGTTTCGATTTACTCTAGGATGGGCCATGATCATGGAGAGACTTGTCCTCATAAGGCTCAATGGGTATGAAATGTTGTGTAGGTTGCAATTAATGAGGGGAAATTTCAGCTTATGCTGCCATGGGATGGATTCATTAATGATGGAGCACGTTTGCTCTGGTTGAATAAGTTGGCCTCTCTTTTCCGCAGCATCAAATGCCTCAGTCCTGTTAATACTGTACAAATTACATTGTCCAGCTGCTGGAGTTCATTTGTGATTCTCTGAGAAGTAGCCCGAAGCGAAGAAAACTACAGTTCTGTCTGAAACTTTAATATTAATGAGGTGTTGCTTGCACATCATCATCAGCCACGGCTCTGTGCATCCAAAATCCCCGAGAAGCTGAAGCCTGAAGTTATATAACTCAAACTAAAGCAGGCAGAGGGAGGCTTGCTAAGACTGCTCCAAATGCGTTTGCCAGGAGGGTGTCCTGGTTGTTCCCAGCCACAGCTCTAACTCCAGGTTGTTTGGAGAGAAGGGAGGAAAGCTCTTTGCATGGCTTCAGGAACAGGTCTTTTGAGTAGCACTGGATTAGCTGCCTTGAATAAAGAACACACAGAATGTGCTCCTGAGGTTATGAATATCGCTCATGACAAGCTCCGTGACTCCGGAATTCAGCCTGGATGTGTGGTAGCAATTGCTTTGAAAAGGAAGGCATCATAAAACGAGAGTTTTTCTGTTGCTGTCAAAAGTGAGTAAAGAAGAATAATTTTGGAGAAAGGTGAAATTCTAGTTCATTGCTTGGCAATCTTGTGCACATAGGTGGAAGGATGCTGTAAATCCCACTTCCCCTTGGAAAGTTCCCTTTGAAGCTGGGGAGCTGCTGAAAATCTGCACTTTGAGAGGCACCTTGGCGGAATGGACAACAGGGCTGCTCTGCTGCCTGCGATTGGGCTGAACAGAGATCTGATCTCCCTGGTACTGCTGCAAAAACCAAGTGCATTGCTCGTTTACCTGATGATTTTGATGCTCTTTCTCTGCTA
>JAUBOD010000174.1:4234825-4247564 GCA_032353885.1 Nothura maculosa
GAAACTAAGATAATGCTCAAGGGCTAAGGAAGGACAGAAAAGATCTTTACCTTCCTACCTCTTTAGGAATCCATGGTGGTTCTCTTAGAAATGCTTCTAGACAAAAGCAAGGTTGGCAGGATGTATTTTTCACCCGCCCTGTGCAGTGTTTTGTGCCGCTGGCGCAGCTGGCCTGACCTCAGCTGGAAGCTGCAGTGAGTTACTGCTCCGTAGGAACGTTTGTTGGGGAGAAATATGTGGAAGCTGCTGGGAAGCGGCTCCTTTCTAGATGATGTTTATAATCCGTGCAGCAAAAGGGTTGTGCTAGCAAGGGGTTTTGAGGAGGAACAAGTATGGGCTGAGGTCACTCGGGTGTGACTGAAAGGCAAGGAGCCTCCTGCACCGATGGTGCAAACCTGACCGTGGGCTGTGAATGACTCCCGAGGAGCCCGGTGCACAAGCGGTGTCAGCAGCGGCTCCTCTGTCCTGTGAAGGCGGGAGCCTCCGTCCCGCTGCCCTCGGGAGACAGCAGGAAAGGTCCCCTCTACACCAGGGGCTGGTGTTCCCGTTGTCCTTGGTCACTGGGAAGGTGATTGCCAAAGCCCTAGGCTTTGCTTTTACTGTAGACCCACGTGAAATATAAACCTGGCATAGTCTGAAATACGGTAGCAATTACTGGACTGGTTTTAGCTGAAGACAGAATTGCATAGGTGTAAATTGAAGATCATGGTGCCCTTGGATACCTAATCTGTGCCTGTGTCTATGTTATCTGATGAGTGCCTTTATTTATTCTCTTTTAGCAGCTTGGTTTCAGTTATGTTCAGTAGGATAGCACGTTCCCGTGACACTTTAACTGACTGGAACAAATGCCGATTATTTAAAAATATTTGTAATTTGCTGATTTGAGAGGAAGGTAAGGCAGCAAAGCAGTGTGCTGAGGCACACGTTCTGCTTCAGAGTAGTTACCCGCAAGTCTGTCCAAGCTGCTTGCAAAGGGGTGTCTGAGATACCCCGAGAGTCTCCTCAGGGGAGAAGATCTTACATCAAATGATCTGGTCCTGATCTGTCCGTCCTTGCAGTGTCTGCATGGACAGGCTGTAGGTTGTGTCCTTCTCAAGGACATCCTTATAGTGCCTTGTATAGTAAAGCAAGTCCATGTGCAGCTGGACATCACTGCAGGGTTAAAAACCGTCTCGGGATCTTGGGGGGAAAAATACCTATTAATGAAGCAGTTAAAACATTGTTTCCTGCACAGGTAATGCTGCTTCAACATCTTCACAGCTCTGCCGCCTTTCCCTGTTGATTCATCTATTTGACCTCTCTCAGATCAAACGTTTTCCCCTCCGTCTTTACATTTAAAATGAAATTATTTCCTTTGAAAGGTTGTAAAGGCTCTTTGGTCACTGTGGATGGGCAAAAATAGACAAGCACATATAAGGACTCTTAAATTTCTTTCAACATAAAAATCGTTGAGGAGTGAAGAAGGGGTTAGGACTGAGCCCTGCGGCTAAAACAAGCTCTAATTGCAGCTTCCCAGCTCCGAGTCTTCGCCCTCAGTATCTGTCTGTCACGAGATGCTCTGTCCTTGTCCTTCTGATTTTGCTTCTGGCATTTCTCTAAGAGAATAACGTCAGGATCTCGGGAGTCTGGCGCTGCAGAGACAAACATGCTCGAGTTGAAAAACTTCATTTGCAGCAGAAAATCCAGCTGTGGTTTGAGTTTATAGTGAAGGGCCACCCAGCAATGGAGAGTGAGAGCTCTGGATCCTCGCACAGGTGCCAGTGCTGAGCAGACCTGCCTAAAACACTGATAACTATTGATTTGTGCCAGAAAAGAGTGTTTTAAAATGGTCTCGTACCTGCTGTGCCCTCCAGTGCCCTCCTTCTGGCAGCGGAGCAGGACGACAGGCAGCGCTCGGGGACATCTGGGGACCCCAGGACCCTTTCTGGCCTCTCCTGGTTGGCTTTAGCCACGAGCGGGATGTTTCTGATCCCTTCTCCAGCTCCTAGTGCTCCACAGTTTTGTGGAGAGCTGCCAGCCATTTAAAGATTTCATCTGATATAGCCATTTAATAAAATTGCTCGCTGCTTGAATTAATGTTTTCCCCCATTTTTTGCATTTTTATATGCTCCGTTCCCTTGGCTCCGAGGAAGCGCGCTGTTGAATAATTACCTGCTCCATAATAAATGAGTGTGAAAAGGCAACGAGTGCCATGCATCTGCTTAAACTGCTGTCTGGTAACGTTGCATTAATGCGTATAAATAATGTATATTTTTGCAGAGGAAGTGCTTTGTCTTTCTAATGAACACTTGGCTGATTGGAGAGGCAGAAAGACCTATACCCTCGCTAAAAAGGTTTTGTTTCGCTCATGCCCAGAGTGTGGGAGCAGATTGATGGTCCTCTCGCTGTGAGTAGGAAGTACCTCATTTTGCAGAGTTACTCTAAGGGATTTTGAAAGACCTTGTGCTGAATCAGCCAACAGATGACTTTGTGGCTTGGCAGCTGATCCCGCTGCCACCTCAGGAAGAAAGATCAGCATTTTCTTTAATATGTTTTAATGTTTTAAGGCCTGATGCAAACCCTACAGTTGCCATTAGGCAGCCAGTCGCTCCATTATTCCCTTGTAATAGGAAGCAAGCGTTTCCCTGTATGTGTTGGTTGGAAAGTGGCTCAAGGAATAACAGTGATTGCTGACTAATTAGCAATTAAACCAAGGCAGCAGTGATACTAGTATTTAACGGCAGCCGAGATAAGTCATTCAATTAAGACATTTATTAAAGCTCAAAAATGAACGTTCCTTTGTTCACACAGGCCCCAAATCATTTTGCCTGTCCTAAATTCCCAAGGCAGGTGGTTGCTGAGAGCAGGTGGCACAACCAGTCGCTCCCATTTTTGCTTGAGGAATCTGTAAACCTGCATTTACAGAGGCTGAGGCTGCCTGCTTGCTTGTAAATACTTCATTATAAAGCTTTATTATTGTTGTTATTATTATTATTGTTGTTATTATTTCATGGAACTTCTGGCAATGGTTATTTTCTTCTCTGCTCTTTATTTCCTTCTGTCCCCTGTTGTCGAGCAGAAGGAAGGTTAGTTGTAAGAAAAGAGACGGGGAGGAGAGCTCTGCTGCTCTTCCACTGCAATATGGTCTTTCTTTCCTCAACCTGTGAGATGAGGTATTAGAGAAACAAACTGGCTCAATGGGGAAGCGTTTGGTGGTTCTTGTACACGCTGTCATTCTAAATAGAGCATAAAATAAAATAACCAAAGCATCCAGTAGCCAATAATTCATGGGTCCTATCCGGAGAAGAGTCCAGCAGCCTGGAGCAGAAGGGACCCACCTTTTCCTGCTGAAAAAAGTGACTGTCATTGAAAGCGAAATCCCTGCAGATCCGGGCTGCTTTCTGTACTGATGCCAATATCTGTCCTCCTTCCATCTCCCCGCTAGCTAAAGACCTGGAGCGTGGACGAGCTTCAGAGGAGACTCACAGCGCTCGACCCCATGATGGAGCAGGAGATTGAGGAGATCCGCCAGAAGTACCAGTCGAAGCGGCAGCCCATCCTCGATGCCATCGAAGCCAAGAAGCGGCGGCAGCAGAACTTCTGAGAGCCGCAGCACAGCTCCTGCCCTCCCCAGCACCCAGCTCCCTGCTTTGGTGACTACTCAAACTCATGGATTTCTATTGAAATACGTTCGCGAAATAGAGGGCAATGCTTGTGCTCGTTTATTTTTCCATAGCACCTTTGTGAACTCAGGAATGCCATTGGAGTGGGAAGTCCTGACAGAATGTTTGATGTTAGAGAAGTATTTAAAACATGGTTTTGAAGGAGTTTTGTTACTGCTTTTAGGTGGGTTGTTTTTAAAACAGAGGAACAGCAAGGAATAGACTGGTGAAAGTTGGCACGGTCTTTTCAACAGAACTTTCAGTAGTCCATTCCCTTTGTTTTAAGTTAATATGAATTGTGGTATTTAATGGCTTCATCTCTTGTGGATTTTTTATATATTTTTTGAGAAAGCACTCAAATTCAAGATTCAATTTCAAGCTGTTAAGTCTTATCTTTCTACTGTTAAGGTACTGATAAGTTTTAGGTCACTGGAGAAAGTAGGTGAGAACATGTGCAAACTGCTCCCACCTCTTTTGAAAGAAAGGTAAATCTTTCGTTTTTTGGTAAAGCCTGTAATAAGCCCCATGCCTTACACCATGCGCTTTAAGCAAGTGTGGTTTCTTCCAGACCTCAGTTTTGTCCTTTTTCTGTGTGTGTAGTTTATAAATTAATGCTAGCAGATAAAAGTATGTGGTGCCTCCATCGGAAATTCTATTCTGTGGTTTAAAATTCACACTTACTTAAAACCAAAAGCCAATGAGTGATCTTAGCTGATGCAAAGCAGATTCCTTGCCCGCTGTCTCTTTGGAAATGGCCTTCAGTGAGTCCCTGCTGACAGGTGAGCCCTGGAAGAAGTACTGCAGTATTACAAGGGGTGGAGTTGTGTGACCCTCTCTCAGGAATTAGGTACTTCTGCCCTGTGTACTGGAGGACTTGAAAAGAAAATCTCCACAGCTAGTGAATAGTTTGTAGACTTCATCATTTCAAATTTACCTCATCAGGTGCTTGAACAAAAATACGATTTCACAATCCTTTACATTTCGACACATCAGGAAAGGTCAACTGAAAATCATTCCTAAGGCCAGAAGTGTGTGTTCAGGGGTGGAGTGAATGTGGAGTGAAACAGCTGCCATCCTCATCGTCACCTGCTAGCAAAGGGAAATTCAGCCTCTCCCCCTTCCCCTGGTTGCTCCCCATGTTTCTCTATAAAACTCCCTGCCGTTTCTGCACCGTACAGCTGAACTGATGACAGTACCTGTGAGAAAGCAGCTGGCATGAGGCTGGTGCCCTTAACTCACACGGGCAGGACGAAGAGAAACAGAAGCACCAAAAGTGGCCTGAGTTGCAGGACAGCGCGACCAGGTGATGCCCGGGCTCGATGGGCTGCAGCAGTTTGTAAAGCTCAGTGGGGATTTTTGTATGTGCCGAGTGCATGATTAAGTATTTGGCAAGAGCAAATACTGCTACTGCTTTATTTTCATTTGCTCTGATAGAGGGAACCGTTTCCATGTCACTCTTCTGCAGTGGACCTTGGTATGTCAGCCAGGTAATTAAGCTAAATAGCAGCTTCACCTGGTTTGAATGGTGCTAGAGAAGAAAAAGGTTCATTTCTCACCTCTGTAGTTTCTTGACTGCTGTTAACAGGTAAATTCCACTGATGTGAAAGGAACCAAGCCATTTTGATCACCTTTGAGGATCTGATTGTGTGAGTTCATCTCTGATGCACAGTGCTGACACGTCCATTTCGTAGAGCAGCAAAGCAGCTCTCCCTACAGGAGAAGGGAAGCACCAATGGTGAGTGTGTGTAGGGCGCTCAGGTAAGAATACATCCCGGGAGAGTCAGCTGTTTGGTAGCCTCAGGCAGTGGGAATGCTTTAGAAGCGCTTAGCGTCACCTTGCCAGCCAAATAATTAAAAACCTTCATTATTAGAGGACTAAAATCCCCTAGCCACGAGCATCCAGCGGCTAAATGTGCTGTGAAATCTAGTGAAGAGCTACGTGAGCAACAGGACCCATGTAGCTCTTATTTGGAATCTGTGCAATATGCTTGGCCCTAAGGTTTATAACGAGCAGCATTTCAGAGAGCCCTTTGCCTCCAAGAAACCCACAGAACCAAGAAGGGAGTTTTCCATTTGAGTAGTGGCTCATGATTTAGTCACTTGGTCTCACCACTCTTCGTTGGATCCCAGGATCCTAGCTGGATCCTGCTCTGGAGCTGGATCTGCTCTGGATGCAGCTCTGCTTGATGGTGAGACTGGCCCAAGGCTGGACAGTTAGTGCCAGGCCAGATGAATCCCAGCCTTGAGACTGGACATGTTCTTATACCCGCTGTGTAATACACGTGTGCTTGTGTGTGGCGATGAACTGAGCGCGCTGCTCGTCCACGTGGCTTGAGCAGCCTCTGCCAGGAGTAGTTTTACCTCAGCACTGTGCACGTAACTCCTAGTGATCAGAGGGCATTAGCAAACCCAAGTGTTAAGTAAAACACCACGGGGTGGTGTGTTTTTCTGGAATATGCAACCTGTGACTGCTGTAACTGAATGTAAGCACTGCTGAAATGCTCTGCCTTGCTGAAGTGATTGTCTTAAAAATACAGCAAATGAACCAAAATAAGTAATACTGGTCCAATGGCTTAAGTGTCTTTGAACCTTTCTTAAACGCTTGCAATAGTTGGGACTCGATGAGAGTTGTTACACTCGGAGCTCTGATGCAGAGGAGTTTTTTCTCCTTCACTGACTTTCATTTGCAGCTAGAGAAAAGGATTCCCTTTCTGCTCCCTTCGTAGACTCTCTAGGAGCACAGGACCTCCCCAGAGCCCTCTAGGCCGAGACCAAGGCTCTCTGGACCGTGTTTAAGCAGAATGTTTGTTTAATTATGCAGCTGCATTCGTGTGCTCCTTGAGTCCCTCTGCGTTGCTGATGGACAAACCGTTACCTTTGCTTCGATAGCCCAGAGATACTGATGATGTCAGTCATGTGAGACTTAATAATGTGAAGTTTGTAGCTTTACCTTTTTTTTTTAAACAAAGAAATTTGCAACACTGGCATAAAGTGCTGACTTGAAATGCTATTTTGTAAGATCTGGCTGTTTGTATATACTAGCATTGGGTCATTAGTTTGTATATGTATGAAATAGTAACTTTTATTGCATTCCTCTCAGTTTGATACAGGAGATTGTTTGATCTTTCTCAAATATCTTGCCTTATTTGTTCCAAAGGGCAAATAAACTGTCCTTACTGAAAGCATCAGTGTCGAGACTAATCCTTGCGTGTGAATATTCTTGCTCATCAGGACAGCTTTTATCATGGGAACTTTATAATCGAGTAGTGTTAGGCAGGACTCCAGAGGAGCGTACAAGCATTAATAAACATGAGCAGTAAGGATGAGAAGTGTCAAAATATGTTTTTGCAGGAAATTCTCTAACCTTAAAGCATTACAAATCCTGCACGTCAAGGGGAGGTGAGTAGTTGATCTGTTGGGTTCAGGGACATGTCTCCTTGTTCTGTGGAAATTCAGCAAAGTGAGGTGGAATTTGGGGACATATTCCCAACGGCGACGAGCATCGGCAGCAATTCCTCATGGAGGAGATTCACTTGCTCCAAGAGGGGCAGATGGCACCAGGAAACTTTGCTGGAGACATGTGCTACCCTGCTCTGTAAGTTCACACTGCAGGAACGTTGGGAGCCAGCAGTTGCTTTAGGGATGAGGTAGAGAGCAGTTTATCCACCTTCCCACACACGCCAGGTGAGGCTCGAGTCTGTCCCTGCTAATTCTGGCTGACTTGCTGCACTTTCAGCTTTCTGTCTCGAGGAACACGGAGTTGACAGCGAGTGGGTGCTGCCTTCCATTGGTGAACTGTTGCCTTCGAGTGGTTTCCCTGAGAAGCTGCTAAATCTGTCCTCAGGGGATGACTAACCAAAGCAGAGACAGAACTCACCCAGGAGTCAGCTCTGCTTAGCAAGCCTCGAAGAAACATGAGATCCAAGCTCCAAAATGCCAGGAACAAGGTGGAATTTGAAGAGGGGCAGACTGTAATGGCATTTCTAGCAACGAGGGAAGCCTGGAGCACGCACCTTTCTACACGACATTACCAGGGCACCGTGGAGCACGGGCACGTGGGCCGTGCTGCAGTCACACCGTGTTGTCACCCATGAACCGCTCACTTTGTGCTGGGAGCAGAAACACTAATTGCAGGTAAGTAACTAAATGTCAACAGCTGACAAGTGGCCGTGAGTTGGAGCTAGCAGTTAGTCTTTTTCACCGTGATTTTGACTCAAAAGGCTAAAAATAAATATATAATCTCATCTCCCCCAGCAGACATAGCACTGGCAGCCTCTGTCCTCCTCCCCTATTAGCTGCCAGTGCTGGGGCCCAAGTGTTGCTGTGCAGAGTCCTTTGTGCCCAGCCACTTTTTCACACCCTCGTTTTGTCCCATTTCCTCCTGTCCACAGGCCAGAAGAGCCCGAGCAGGCACTTAGAGAAATGCCTTGAGTGTTGGCTGACAGCCCTGACTTGAGAGTTGATGATTTTTCTTTGCATCAATCACGCTGGCAAAAATTTGAAAGAGTCGAACCAGGAAACACCCATCAGCTATTTCCAGACTGAAAGTGACTTAATTGCCCTTTAATTTAAGAGCCCAGGAAAGCAGCCAACTTGTTTGAGAACTTTCACACGGTTCAAGTCCATCTACGAAGCACAGTCTGTTCTGCTCCCCTCTGGGTTGCTATTGAATTCCATAGAGCATTGGGGCTGGAGGGAGCCCAGGGGCCCTGAGCTGCCCCCAGGGCCCTTCCTGAGCCCACCTCAGTGTAGCCCCTGCAGGGCTGAGCTGTGGGGTGGCCCCAGGGCTTTCTCATTGCCGGGAGAAGGGATGAAAATGTGATTACAGTGTGAAAATACCTGAATTATGGCACTTCGCCTTTATTGGTTTTCATACATAATTCAGACACAGGAAATGCAAACCTCACCAATTTAATGTTTACATTCTCAAGCAGCCAGCTCTGACTTTTGTCTCCATAACTTCATTTGAAATAAGCAGGAAAGGCTGCAGATAGCACAGACACCAAAAGGGATGTCAAGGAAGAGTCCTTCATTCCTGCAGATCAAGTCCTTTAAGATCTCTCTGTTTTCCAATAACCAACAGAGTGCATGGCCCTGATCTCACTGCTCACAATAGAGAGACAGCAAAGGAAAAAAGTTTTACACAAAACAGTGAGGGTGACAGAGCCCTGGCACAGGCTGCCCGGAGAGGTTGTGGAGTCTCCTCCTCTGGAGATCTTCCGAACCCCCTTGGATGCAGCCTGTGACCCTGTGTGTGCAGGGGGTTGGACTAGATGGTCTCTAAAGGTCCCTTCCAACCTTAAAGGTTCTATGATTCCAAAAGCAATAAAGTTTACTTTGTCTCTTTAATCAGAGTTGTCTAATTCTCAGCCGCATGAAATAATAAGGTCACTCCTCAATCATCATCCCCTGGAGGCAAAAAAAGGCGCTCTTTCATCAATCATTTCTGAGCGTGGCGAGCAGCTTTTTTAGAAATAACCTGATAAAGCGTTTAATTGACTTACCCACTGTACAAAATACAAACACGGTCCCTCTCAGGAAAACTGATGAGGGATTAGCAGAGGAATATGCATGTCTTCCCTGCCTGAGGGAGGCAGGCCGTGCTGCAGCCCGTGCGTGCACGGAAGCGCCTTGGGAACAGCGGCGTGGGATGCGATCGGCGCCCAGACCTTCCTGCACTGCTCTCTCCTCTGCAGAGCTCCGGTGCTGCTGGATATATCTGCATGGTGGTGGGAGGATTCTCCTCGTACAGTTACTCATAGCAATACAAATCCTAATGTCTTGACAGAGAGCAGGCGGCTAAAAAAAGAAAATATCCTTTAGAGTCTTCCCCAGCCTCAGCCTGGAGCTCTCCACGAATCAAGCCCCTCTCCAAGCCAGCAGCTGCTTGGAGCAGCTATAGCAGCTCCTCCAGGAGGGACCAGCTTTCCCTTAACCCTGAAGTCAGGACAGATTTTTGCTTAGGACAACTAGCACAAAGTGATTTTTTTTAATTAACAAACTCCCAAAGGAACAAGGATGAATCTCTATTTTTAATCTTCTATTGCAGCTAGCTCCACGATGCTCATCAGAGTGAGAGCAGCGGGAAGCCCTTCCCTTCCTACCTGCCAAGCCTGCAGAGAGGCAGCCTGAAGACCCAAACCCGTCTGCTCAGAACACCCTAGGGTGCACTAAACCTACCAGGGGTTAGCGCAGCCTTTCACACCCGTTCCAGGAAAGAGGATGAACCCCACACAGCACAAAAACTACACACAAAAAGCCCTGCTTGCCGATCAGCAACCAGTCCCTTAAAGTGGCTGGTGGTGGGAAGGCAGCTGGGGAAAAGCCTCCTATGAAAGCGAGAGCCCCTTCCTCAGGGGACAGCTGGGGACTTGCTGGGGTTGCTCTGTGACATGGGCTGCTCAGGACAGCTCCAAGCAGGCTGAAAGCCCCGGGTAGCTGCAGGGCTGTTTCTTTGGGCAGCCTGGTGCTACATGAGGATTTCCATGGGGCTCTTCTAAGCCTGCTTGCAGGAAAGGCTAGAGACACTTCTGCCCCAGCTTAAAAGCCACATTGGGCAGTGATAATACAGGGAGAGCTCCCATCCTGGGAGAGCAGCTTGGCACCTGCTAGGAGCCAGGCTGAACTTGCCTTCACAATAAGGAGAACAGCTGCAGCTTGGGTGAGAACAGGGAATGTTGTCCAGCATGGGACAAGTAGCCAACGAGCACAACTCCCTGTCCTAGCCATCCATGGGCACAGTGGAATCAGCTAAAACTGCCATTTCTGGGCTTCCACCCTGCCACGGCCCTCCCAGCAGGGGTGAAACCACAGTCCCCAGAGCCCCACGGCTGCCCCACAACATTCAACCACTCTCCCACTTCCCAAGAGCAGCTCCCACCAGAGGGACCCAGCGTGGATACGGAGCAGCAGGAATCCTGTGGCAGGAATCACTCTGCATGGAGCTAGCCTGCTCCAAGCCAGCAGGCGACTGGGAACACAAAACCCGCTTCCAAAGTGGGTCATGGAGATCTTTAATAAAATATACAGTATGCATCCCATGCATAGATAGAAAATTAATTTACATGCTCTTTTAATTCTTTGCATAATACTTTTAATTAATACATGTAGTTGAGTTTTCACATTTTAATACATTTTGCTACTGGAATATTTATGGAGAGAAGGGGAAATTCCTTCCTTTATTCAAGTAACAGTGCAGCAGGAGCTGGTCCAGCACAGATGAGAGCTCGCCGGGCACAGCTCGCAGCAAGAATGAGTGCGTGTTGGACCACAAGACGTTGATATTGGAAGACTCAATGATGCCAGGAGTGGGAGCACCATCCCTTTGCACGCTGCTCATCCCCGGGGACCTCCTCACTGTGTCATCCTTGGGTAGGATATGCTGGATCCATGCTGTCCTTGGCTCATCTTAACCTCCTACCCAATCACGATGGGTAGAGCCCTGACTTGCCACCTGTGCAGCTCCCTACATGGTGCCTTGGCAGCCAGGACAACCAATTGCAAACGTGACAGTCCAGGTGACTGGGGCCCTCTTGTAGCCACCAGGTTATTTTCAAGCTCATTATGTAACTGCGAGGTGCACATTTGCTCTAGTAAAACAGGTATCACTTGATGTACTTCACTGTGCAGAGAGAGAATCAGGAATTGAGGAGAAGGTCCATAAGGGAATGAACGTGGTGCTAGGAGCAGCTCAAGTCTGCTCAGCCCAAATGCGGATCCATCTGGGAATGGGCAGGAGCCCTGGCTGCCATGTGAAGGCCACCGGGTGGACTCGTGCCCCTCCATGAGGTGCTCAGGCATCTTGGTGCCAGGACCCACATTATGACCAGTGCAAGGAGCACGGTGCTCCATGTCAGAGCTCCCCTGTCCCTCTCTCCAGTGGAAACTGGAGAGGGATGAGGTCGCAGAGCCAAACTGGGCCAGCTTTGTGGCAAGGGGAACCACGGCACACACCAAATCTGTCTGCGCTTGTTTATGGGTTTTTCCTATTGTCTACCAGGGAGCTAACCTGCCTGAGCTCATGGGGTGGAAGAGGTTGGGGCTGGAGTGTGCACCCAACTGGCTTGAGAGGTGCAAGGGCAGCCAATGTGGTGTGAGGGACCGTGTCACCCTTACCACTTGGGAAGCCTCCTTTGGAGCAGGAGGTGCCTGCGAGGGGCACTGAGTAGGAGAAGGTTTTAACTTTACCCGAGATGTTGTGACACATCCAGGACAGAGGAAAATCTCCCTTCCCTCAGCCCAAGCAGTGCCTAACTTGGAGACACTGAGGCCATTGCTTGGAATGGCCACCAGGCCCCGGGTGTCAGAAACAACTGGCGCCTGATGGACATGCCCTTCTATCCTTGGAATGGGCGTGGATGAAGCTGGATACAGCACAGTGGGCTAAGGAGGCAAGAGGGCCACCTGGAGAACGTGGCCACCGCGGCCTGCTCCTGTGGTGACTTCTCAAGGAGGTCCCAGTGCACGAGCAGGGCTGCGTGCAAGCGTCGCCGCTCTCACTGCGCTCACAGTGAGCAAGATGGCGGGGAGAGGGGCTTGTAGCACGTGGAGTGAGTCCTGGGCGCCCACCGGGGCCCTGCCGCCGCCGAGGGCGCCATGCGGCTCCTCAGGGAGCGGGGAGGACGCCCCTCGTCAGCCCGCGGCGCTCCAGGCTGCCTCTGCCCGGCGAGGAATCACTCAGGGCCTCCGAATCCTGGTTCTGGCTGGAGTTCTCCAGCTCCTCAGGGTCCTTCTTCTCGCTGTTCCTCACGGCAGCCTCCAGGGCCTTCTGCTTGCGGTAGAAGTGGGAAAACTTGTTGAAGATGATGGTGATGGGCAAGGCCACAACCAAGATCCCACCTAAAATGCAGCCCGAGGCTGCCAGCTTGCCGGCCACGGTGACGGGCACCACGTCACCATACCCCACGGTGGTCATGCTGACCGTCCCCCACCACCAGCAGGCCGGGATGGTGTCGAAGCCGACGTCCTCCTCCTTCTCGGCAGTGTAGGCCACGCCGGAGAAGACGGACACCCCCACAGCCAGGTAGAGCAGCAGGATGCCCACTTCCCTGTAGCTGTGCTGAAAGGCAAAGCAGAGGGACAGTCAGTGGGGCCAGTGT
>JAUBOD010000174.1:4339829-4351972 GCA_032353885.1 Nothura maculosa
ACGGGACGGGACGGGACGGGACGGGACGGGTCGGGACGGGACGGGGCGGGGCGGGACAGGTCGGCTCCCACCTGCTGCGCTCACCCCCTTGCAGGACTCGTGCCCGCCAAGCCGCGTCCTGTTGGGCTGCGGGTGCCCTGCGAGGTGGCATCGCCCCCAGCCCGCGGGGGGCACGGGCAGGGGACAGGGGATGAGGGGACACAGCTGCAGCCCCAGGCCTGCCAACGTCCCGTGCTTCCCCATGCCTTCCGTCTCTGTGCTTCCCCGCGCGCTCAGTCCGGGCCCCGTAAATAGCAGGCTCTTGTGACACCATCCCGCTGGGGAAGCGCTCCGGGCGCACGGGGTATTTTTAGTGCCAAGGGGACTCGGCCGCGCTCGGAGGGGCCGGCAGCGAGGCCAGGCAGACACGGGGGCACTGGGGCCGCGCGGTCCCACTGCTCCCGCTGCCCGTGCTGCAGGTCGGGGCTCTGCCCCTGCCCCCCGCGCCTCCTCCCGGGGTGTTTGTGCTCTGTGCAGCCCGACCCTGCGCCTTCCTCCAGGGCCTTCCCAGCTTTCCCCTCGAGTGGCTTCTCCCAGCTAGAGCTGCCAGGACTTGGGAAGCCCCTTTGCCCATTTCCGCAGGGCTGGGATCCCTGCCGGGCTCTTCCCTGTGTCCACTCTCCCACATGCGGAACCAGACGGAGCACTGGGCACATCCCAGCAGCTGTGCTGCTGCAGCAACAGGGCAGGATAAGGCTCTGTGAAAACCAGGAACAGGGCAAAGGAGCCCAGCTGCCCAGGCTCCTTCCTTCGCTAGGGAATTGACTCCCACTCGAGCATCCCCCATTTAAACTCCATTAACCTCTCCTGGCTCTTCCGCTTGGCTCCCAGACAACGTGCCACTTAGGGGACACATTCAGCCAGTGCTCCCAGCACCCCAAAAATCCGAGTGCTTCCAGCCAGAGCCATGCAGAGCCGCCCCGTGTGGGGCCACAACCACTTCAACGGCCAGCAAAGCTGGCCCCCCCGGCAGACACCAGCGCCGCCGCCGCGCTGGGAACGCACTGGGATCGCGCTGGGAACGCACTGGGATCGCGCCAGCCGCATGAGGCGGCCCCGGGCGCCGCGACAGGGAGCAGCAGCCGCTCGGGAAGCTCGGGAAGCAGCCGCAGCGCTCCGCTCCGTCCCAGCAAGGGGCCGGCCGCACTAGCAGCGCTGTTCGCTTCCCCTCCGTCACCCTGCTCCACAGGAGGCTCCGTCCCCGACTTGCACGGGAGTCACGGGAAGCCCGGCTGAGCGCCCAGCTGCGCCGC
The DNA here is from genome assembly GCA_032353885.1 of Nothura maculosa. NCBI lineage: Eukaryota > Metazoa > Chordata > Aves > Tinamiformes > Tinamidae > Nothura > Nothura maculosa. The sequence continues at coordinate 4,341,122 of JAUBOD010000174.1, forward strand.
GGGTCACACAATGACAGCTCAGAGCTCGGCTCCAACACCGGCTCCGCAAACAGGTCCTGCCGAGCGCTCCGGCCCCCTCGCCCACAGGAATGTGGCACCTGTCCGGCTGCTTCCCACGGGCTCTCGCCCCACCTGGCCAGGCTGCTGCTGTGGGGAGCGCGACGTGAGCGCCGAGGGGCCGGCGGCCGCCCCGCTCACCGCAGCCCCACAGCGACGCTGCCCCTTGGAGCGGGAGCTGGGTTTATTCTGCATCCGAACTGCGGGAGGACGCTGGTCAGAGTCCAGCTCCCAGGGCAGGTGCCTGAGGAGGACGGGATTCAGGCAAAGGATGGTCCGAAGCAAAGGAGGCTGAGAAACCCTCCAGAGCTGCCGGCAAGGAGTGACATCCAGCCCCTGGATGCCCGTTTGTCCCTTTGGCTCTTGCAGCACGGACGGCAGCCCCGGTGCCCTCGGCCCCTCGCCGGCCAGGGCCGGGGCGCTGGGCCGGCGCTTCCCGCGCTCCCTCCTCCCAGCCCCAGGAGCGGCGGGTCCGGCCGCCCTCAAAGCGAGCTCAGGATGTTTGTTTGGTTCCCCTGGTTACTGCTCTGCCTGCTCCACTGATCACATTTTCCTTGTGCCGCCTGCGCCAAGAGAGCAGCAAGAGAGGAAATGTGGAACCCCGGGGTCACACACCGGCCTGGGAACGGCCGGAGCCGCTGCTGGGACTTGTCACAGCCCCTCTGTGCATTCGGGTCCTTGCTGCTGCGGGCAGGCAGCCCAAAGGGATGCGCCAGCCCCAGGATGCTGGCTCCAAGCCCCCTCCTGGCTCCCTCCAGCCGCTGCCTGAGGAGCCTGAGGGCTCCTGTCACACCCACAGGGGCTGGGACGCAGGGAGCGGCGCTGAACAGCAACAGGAATGAAAGGAATGAATGTGCTTGTGCAGGGAGAAGGCAGGTCGGGAGCAGGGGTTGGAGCAGGGGATGCAAGTGGCCGCATTTACCGAGCGGCCGCAGCGGGGCAGGGCTGCTGATGCCTCTTACTCCTCCAGCAATTCTCAGCGTCAGAGCTGCGGAACAACTAGAGCCAGTTCTTGTCCTTGTCCTTGGGAGTTCCCCCTGCAGCTCCAACCCAGTGTGTGCTGCTGCTTTAGCCCCTTGTGTCCACGCCAAGCAACCAAGCCACGGAGAGCAGAAGCAGCGGCCCTGCAGCACGGCAGCGCCCCGGGAGCTGGGATAAACCCTGCTCGTCCTGACGCTCCTCTCTCCTTCCTCCCCAGCCGACATGGAGCAGGGGCAGCGCAGCCTGGACGCGGAGCACATGCAGCAGCAGCTCAAGCTGCGGGAGCGGCAGAAGTTCTTTGAGGAGGTTTTCCAGCACGATGTGGATTGCTTCTTCCCGATATCTCACCTGCAGATGGAGCATCGGAGACGTAAGTGCTGGGGGCAGCAGCATGGGGATCGAGGGAGGTATCAGGGTATCAGGTGGGTTCCCTGCCCAGGCACAGGACTCAAACAGGCTTCTCCAGCCAGCAGTTTGGAGCAGGGATGGCAGAGAGACAGCAGGGGCTTCCAAAAGGATGTCTTAAGGAAACAGGATTCTCCCAGAGGCTTCTTAACAGCCATGGGAGTTCAGCTCCTCACAGTAAAGCTGCTCACCCTCTTCCAGCTCTGCCTGGTGTCTGTGGGCTTGGCAACATCCGCAGGGCTGAATGTGCCCTTTGCCTGGGAGGCCACTCACCTTTTTGCTGGCCCCTGTTCTCTGCAGCTCCCTTAGGCAGCATTTCCTCCATGGAGGTGAACGTGGACACGCTGGAGCAGATGGACATGATGGACCTGTCGGACCAGGACACTCTGGACGTGTTTCTCCCCTGTGGGCCAGAGGAGAGCAGCGCTGCTGGCGCCCTGCCAGGTACGTGAGCCCTGCACGGGCCGGGCCAGGCGCTCGTCCTGCCCCCGGCAGCCCCTTGCTCTCCAGCCTGGGCCGCGCTGCCTCACGCAGCAGCAGGCTCAGCACACGGACACAATGTCCCCCCATGCGGAGATGGGCACGTGGTGCTGGGGGCTGCAGGGTCTTTGCTCTGGGGGGGCCATGGCAGCAGCCAACTCTGCTCACACAGCTAATCCCAGTGGGTGGCGCATCCCTTTGGGCAGCCCATCCATAACGAGCTCCCACTGCAAAAGGCAACAGAGCAGAGGCCCCTTCCAAAGCTCATGCAGCTGAATTCCAGTGTCTTAAAGTTCTCTGCAGCAGCCAGTGTCTCGTCATGATTTCTGAGGTCCCCAGGAGCACACAGAGGCTCCAGGACCCCTCCACGTTGTAGCCCAGTGGTGGCCGGCCCCGATCCCCACGGGGTGCCCACGCGCTGCGGTGATTCACTGCTAGGCCAAGCCAAACACCTCCCTCGCCGACGGCCCCACGCAGCTCTGAGCTGCGTCTCGGAGAGACGGAAAAGGCTCCATGGCCAAAAATGGGGAAGGAATGTGAGACAGTGCCCGGAGCCAAGCTGGGGTGAAGCGGGGAGCAGGCCAAGGCAGCCAAGTGTCTCCTGGCGGGCAGTGGAACAGGGTGAAGGAGGCTGTGGGGAGGAGCGCGTAGGGAAGCGCGTCCTGCAGCAGGGAAACGTGACGGAGCACGAGCCCTCCCAAAGCCTTTTCCTGGCTGTGTTTACCTCTCTCCTCGTGGGCAGACGCCAGCCGGTGCGCGGAGGAGACCGCCCTGCCAGAGCCCAACGCAGCAGAGGCCAAGTCACGCGTCTCCTCCACGTCCTCCGTCTCCACGGACCAGAACAGCCTGGACACGAGCGAGGAGGGGGCCGAGACGCCCGTGGTGCAGTCAGATGAGGAGGATCTGCAGGAGGACAGTGCCAAGGGGGCACGAAGCTAGCGCCCAGCACTGCCCTCCTCTGTACGGACCTGCAACGTGGGGCCGGGCCGGCTGCCGGCCCTGACTGCCACGGGGCAAAACCCACCCGGACTGGAGCCCTGCAGGAGCGCGGAGGCGGTTCCCCCTGCTCTGCCTCCGCGTATTCCCTGAGCGGAGAGGGAAGGGGCTCGCGCAGCTCCCGCACTAACGCCCAGGCTCTGCTGCTAACACTGCCCGCTTCACCCACCGCCCAGCGCTCAGCTCCCCGCGGCCACAGCGGCCCCGGCCTCCCTCGGGCTGCCGCCTCCGGCTAAGGGACCCCATAACAAGAAATACACCCGTTCGGAACGCAGCAGCAGGGCCACGTCTTTGTGGGGGGCAAGGGGGACCCCAGGAGGGAGCCTGGGGCCGGCCAGGCCGCAGGTCCCTGCACCTCCCTGTGCTCGGGACAGCGCCGAGGGGCAGCGGGGCCTGGGCACAGGCCTGGCAGCCGCGGGCGGCTCCCGAGGCGGCTGCAGCGCCTGGCGCTGCTCGGGATCTGCGCTCCCCGCGCGGTCACGGAGCCTCCACGGGGCTGCGGGGAGGAACCGGCCCCGACGGAGCGGGCGGGAGGGAGGGAGGGCGGGAGCCGCCGCGGCCCGGCCTGCGGGTGGGCGGCGCCGCCCGGCCCGGCGGAAGCGGAAGCGTTGGCGCGATGCGGGCGGCGCTGCTGCTGCTGCTGCTGCCGCTGGCGGCGGCGGCGGCGGCGCGGGACGCGCTGCGCGAGGAGCTGCTGCTGAGCCCGCTGCCCGCGGGCGCCATCGCCGCCACCTTCCAGTTCCGCACGCGCTGGGACGCGGCGCCCGGTAGGGGCGGGGCGAGGCGGGGACGGAGCGCGCCGCGGGTGACGTCACGAGGGGGCGGGGCTTGGCCCAAGGGGCGGGGCTTGGCCCGATGACGTGCAGGGCGCGGCGCGCGCTCGTTGGGGACACAGTGAGGACCTAAGTGCGGGGAGGGGGAGTGAAGGTTGTAATGACGTCAGCAGGGCGGGGCTTGGGGCCGTGACGTCATCTGGGCAGGCCGTACTGAGCCCGTGGGATGGGTGCAGTGACGTCAGCAGAGGGTGGGGCCAGCTGGTAACGTCAGAGGGGATGCAGAGTGACTTCAGCAGCACATGTGACCTTGTGGCGGGGGGGGGGTGCTGTGATGACATCAGCAAGGCGGGCGCGATGACATCAGCGGTGCCGTGCTGATGTCAGCAGCGTGGCGGTGACGTCAGCAGCGTGGCGGTGACGTAGCGCGGCGCCGCAGTCTCTCACTACAGGCTCTTCCCCAAGGCGCTGGGGCAGCTGGTGGCGGCGCGGGGCGTGCGGGAGCTGCACCTGGCGCTCACGCAGGGCTTCTGGCGCACGCGCCTCTGGGGGCAGCCGCCGCTGCAGGCGCCCGCCGGCGCCGAGCTCTGGGTCTGGTTCCAGGACACCGTGGACGAGTAGGTACCGCGCGGCCCCGGCAGCGCGTGGGAACGGGCCCGGCGTGCCGGGAGCTGCGGATGTTCCCTGCTTGATCCGCGCGGTCCCGGCCCGCGAGGCCAAGAGCGGCTCTGTGCCACGGGAAGGGGCCGCACGCGGCGCTGCCGGATAAAGCCGCATTCAGGAGCGGAACAAAGGCCTTCCCGCCCGGGTGGCACAAGCGCTCGCTGTGGCCGCATTATGAGGTTTTCAATTGAGCTCTCATCCCTGACTCACTTCCTCAGAGCCCCTTCCAGCGCCCATTGCCCCCTGCCCACGGGCATTTCCTGCAGTTTCCGGCCCCAGCTGCATTTGCAGAGGTCCCCCGTGCTCACAGCAGCCCCATTTGTGGGGTCACTGCTTGGCTCGAGCATCAGGAGCAGCGCTCAAGCGTTGCCGCTGCTTTGTCTCCACAAACACTGTCTCCAGTGCTCCACGTTGCCTCCCACACGGCCCTGCTTCCCAAGCCTGTCCCAGGCCTGTCTGGAGGAAGCCCTGCTGCTCCAGTGACTGCAATAAGTGGAGCAAGACCAAAACCTGAAGCCACAACTGTCACAGCAGGGAAAAACACCCAGTGCACTCAGCAGAGCCCATCCTTGTACCCACTTGGTGCCCTGGGTGTCATCATAAGCCGGTTGCCACAGTCTGACATCTGTTGGAGCCAGGCTCATGTTCAAAGCCGATTCATGGTGAGGTTTCATGGCCCTTTCATTGCAGCTTCATCCCATGATTCTGCTCAACACAAGTCACTCCCCGGTCCCCCACGTTTGACACATTAGAATAAAATACTAGGAGAGCTGGAGAGCAAGTGACCACAAGCGCTGCCTGCGGTGGCTGTGAGCTCCTTGCAGCGCGCGGGCCCCAGCGAGGTCACCCCCACGTTTATCGTTACTGAGCTGAGACTTGTTATTCCGAGGGTCAGGACTGCTGCGTCACGCGCGGTGTCTTTTGTTGCGCAGTGTTGACAAAGCCTGGAAGGAGCTGAGTAACATCCTCTCGGGGATATTCTGTGCATCTCTGAACTTCATCGACTCCACCAACAGTGTGACTCCAACCGCGTCCTTCAAACCCCTGGGCTTGGCCAATGGTGAGACACAGGGGGCTCCTCAGGCTGGCTCTGCTGCGTGCCGCTCATCTGCCAAGGGCTCTTAGTCTGTCTGTTTTCTCTGGAGCCACTTGTCATTGTGACGAGGTGTCCCCAGAAGGAGAAAATCTGACCCCAGAACAAGTAGTAGGGGGGCTTCCGTGCTAGCTGCCACCGTGGACATGTGGGAGATTCAACACACTCGTTCTGCCCTCTCCATAGGCTGCTTTTGCTGTTGGGGTCAGTTAATGCCAGCTGCAGTATTAGGTATCAGGTCACGGGTGTGTGTGCAGCCAACTGAACTCCTGCATTAACTTCCTTGTGGAAGCGTTTCCTCTCTCTGCTCATGAGGCTTGGATATGAAGAGAGGAACCCACAAGCAGTACGTGCTGCACGGCCCTTGACTCTCTGAAAGGCATTTTACAACGTCTGGTGCTTAAAGCTCTTCTATATATACATATATGTATATCTGCTAGGAGATAGGCACTACCTGTTTGCTGCAAAGCTCTCCAAACAGAGCGAGGGTCCGTTCTTCACTAAGGTCAGGACATTCCAAGAGCGTTCAGAGGGCAGTTTGCTCTGGGGACACCGGAGGATGGTGCAGGTCTCCTTCAGCTCTCCTGCCCTGGCAGTGTCCTCCCTTTAACCTTCCACCCCCGTGCCCAGGGACGGATCACCGGCTGCTGCGCTATGCCGTCCTGCCCCGGGAGGTCGTCTGCACGGAAAACCTTACGCCTTGGAAGAAGCTGCTGCCATGTGGCTCTAAGGTAAGGGCGAGTCCTGCTGCCTCGTTGGGCCGCTCAGTGCGGAGCCAGGTTCCCCAGTGCAATAAATGTCATTGAGTGGGGGCTGCGGGAGGATCCTCTCCTTGCGGCAGGGACGGAGAGCAGCCTGTGGAGTGAAATGTTCCCTTCCCTTCCGCAGGCGGGTCTGGCCGTGCTGCTCAAGGCCGAGCGCTTGTTCCACAGCAGCTACCACTCGCAGGCCGTGCACATCCGCCCCATCTGCAGGGTAAGCGCGCGGCTCCGCGGATCCCTCCTGTGCCTGGGAGCTGGGATCAGAGCTGCTCACTCAGCCTGGTGCAGTTCCTGATGCTTTTGAGAATGAAACAGGTTGCAAATTAGGTCAATATTCCTAGTGCCGAATCCCTGGCCAATTTAACACAGCCTAAGAGAAAGCTAGAGGTGTTGTCCTGCTGCTCCAGCCTTGTCCTGACGGGATTCGGACACTCCTGCTGCTGCCCTGCGCCTGCAGTAGGTGCGATCAGAGCAGCCCCTTGCTCTCCCTGCAGGATGCCTCCTGCCGGGCCGTTTCCTGGGAGCTCAGGCAGACGCTCACTGTGGTCTTTGAGAACTTCTCCGGCACCCAAGGAAAGAAAGGTGAGCTGGTCCTGCTGCGCCACGCTCCTCGTGGCCCAGAGCTCCCTTCAGCCGGCCTCGTGCTCCCTTTGCCTCCTGCAGACTGGTCCCTCTTCAAGATGTTCTCCCGCACCATCACCGAGGCGTGTCCTCTGGCATCGCAGAGCAACATCTACGTGGACCTCTCTGTTAAGGACAAGGTAACGCTGTGCATGAGAGAATCCGCTCCCTCTGTTCAGCTGCTCCTTGGGACTCGGGAGTGGTTTTACCTCTGCCCAGACTGGGAGACCTCCCTGTTCTAATGAAGGGATGTGACGACAGTTATTTTATTGCTCCAGGCAAACCTCTCTGAAGTGCTCCAGGTTAATGCAGTGATGTTAGCAAGAGTGTAGAGCAGGCCGGTGGGTGGTAGAGTTCAGGGTAACCACTTCCTAGACAGGCACTGCCCAGCTCATCCTACAAGGGGGGATTTTTCCATGCATGGTGCACTTGCCTTCTCAGGAAAAGGAGCTGTTGGAAGTGAGCCCTTCTCCGACATCTCTACATGAAGCGATTGTCCAGGGAGAGAAGAGAACCTACGCAGTCTATGACCTGCTGAGTCCCTCGCTCTTCAATACATCTCGCAGCCTCAACGTGCAGCTGAAGATGACTTGGCCCCAGGACAGCTGTGAGTCACCAGAACTTCATTCCACCTGCCCCTCTGTGGAGGGCTCCACATTCCAGATTGTGCAGGAGAAAGTTGGATTGCTTGGGAGTTGGGAAAGAAGGCAGTTCTTGCTGGGGAGGAGGGCTGTAACAGGCAGCAGGCTGCCCTGCCTTGTCCTCTTTCACCTCAGCTGCTGTGGGCTTCTGCCTAGGGCAAGTGCTGCTTTTTTGGCACGAGACTGATGCCTGGCATGGCTACAGTTGGCACCGGCTCCTGACTCCTGTTTGCTTTCCTCTTTTGTAGTGGAGCTGTCGACGCCGGTGCTCCACGCTCACCGCTACGTGAGCGGATACGGGCTGCAGACAGGCAAAATCAGCACGCTCATCTACAACACTCACGCGTACCGCGCGTTCCCCGTGATCCTGCTGGAGACGGTGCCCTGGTACCTGCGGCTCTATGTGCACACACTGACCATCATCACTAAGGGCAAAGAGAACAAGCCAAGTAAGCAGCGCTTCCCGCGAACACGTGCCGTGCGATTCCCTTGGCACAAGCAGCTCATTCCAGAGATGAGTAAGTCCCTCCCTGGTATCCCAGGGATGACTGTGAAACTGAACATGAGAGTAGAGCTAGTCTAAGAAAAACAGTCTTCAGTTCAGCACTCACAACTGCTGGGGCTGAAGAGAACCAATTTTAAAAGGGCAAAATGGACAATGCTCCATAATCCAGCAAGGCTCCAAAACAGCCAGTTGACTTCTTCTCAAAGAACCTCAGTTCCACACTGATTATTTAATCGGGTTTTGCATTTGTGCTTCTTGCCACAAACAGTTGACTTTCTTGGGTCATGAGCTATTTAGACCAGATTTAGACCAGATAGGCCAGCTATTAAGGCCAGATTTAACTTTCAGTCACACTTCTTGCTGCACATGCACCTTTTCTCACAAAAAACCACTTCTTGCAGGACAGTGGAAGCAAGATTATTCTCCTAGTAGAAAATCTCTAGGCAATCTGAAGCTGGGCAAGGGTCCCACACTTGTCTTTGGGGTTAGGTTATATCCACTACCAGCCGGCTCAGGACCGGAGACGGCCTCACCTCTTGGAAATGCTGATCCAGCTTCCAGCCAACTCCGTCACCAAGATCACCATCCAGTTTGAGCGGGCCTTGCTGAAGTGGACCGAGTACCCGCCTGACCCTAATCATGGCTTCTACGTGAGGTAAAGACCTCAGCATGAGCCACAGTTCTTGCCTCCTTCTGGGCCTTGTGCAGCATTTGCTGCCCAGGAATCTGGGAATGGGGACATTTCCCACTGTTTCTTTGCTGGCAGGACTGACGCTAATGATGAGTTTTGTCTCCTTAGCTCATCCGTACTGAGCGCCCTGGTGCCCAGCGTCATTGCAATGAAGGAGGTGGATATGGAGCAGAGTCCTCTCTTCACTTCCCTGTGAGTACACCCTTCTCCTGGGGTATCCTGGAGGACAGGCTGCAGCTGCCATCCTGCCTGGGCTTTGCCAGCCTGCAGAGACACTGGGGAGCTGCTGGAGGATGTTCAGCCAGGGGCTCTCATAAGGGGAGCCGCTAGTTCTAGCTTAGCCATGTGTCTGAGCTTTCTTCCTCTTGCAAAGTCCTGGCTCTCTTGTAGCACTGGCAGCCTCTGCTGCTGCTCTCCAAGGTCCAGGACTGGGCTTGACCTCCAGAAGTTCATGCAGCTCCAAGCTGACCAGCACTGAGCAAGGTCTTGGGCAGGCTGACGCTCCCCTTCCTGCCCCCAGGTTCCCATCCTCCGATGGCTCTAGCTACTTTGTGCGCCTCTACACGGAGCCGCTGCTCGTGAACCTGCCAACGCCGGACTTCAGCATGCCCTACAACGTCATCTGCCTCACCTGCACCGTGGTGGCCGTGTGCTACGGCTCCTTCTACAACCTGCTCACCAGGACGCTCCACGTGGAGGAGCCGAGCAAGGGGGGGCTGGCCAAGCGGCTGGCCAACGTCATCCGCAAATTCAGGGGGGTGCCACCCCTCTGAGAGAGGGTCCGGCAGCCAACGCAGAGAGCACAGGGCAAGAGCCCAAGGGAGCAAAACGCTTCCTCTCCCCTTTGCTGCTCCGTTTTGCTGCCTGCATCGGTTTTGGGGGTCTCTGCAAGCTGAGAGATCACTCAGTTAAGCAGCTGCTGAGGAGACTCATCTGCCCTTTGACTACTGAATTGCATGTACATGGCATTAGGAAAGGTGCAAGTCTGCTCTTCTGCAGAGGAGTAATTTATGTGAGGGGAATAACATTAAAAATAAACTCGGCTGTTTTGTACATCTGTGCTGCTCCTTGCTGGGTTTGCTTCCTTGGCAGCTCCTCTGCCATCACAGCCACTTTCCACGCTCCAGCTGAGGACTGACAGGCAGCACTCAACCATCATGTCCATGCTGGTTTGGTGTGTCTGTCTTTTTGATGTGTCTGTCAACCAGCCTCTGAGCATAAGCGCCTGCCACAACTGAGAATATCCACACAGAGCTGCCTCATTAGACCTGGTAGACTGCTAAGGCTGTAGAGACTCATCCAAGTCACCTGCAGAGGTGACACAGAAGCACAAAGTGGGAAGGAATATGATGGCAGGGCAGAGAGAGGGTTCCAGCTGCTCTCCCCTCTTGCCCTCAAGCATCATGAGTCTCAGTGGCCTCATATTGGCACTTCCAGGGTTAAGAGTATCCCTCACCCAGCCTTCACCACGCTCTATCCACTCCACAAATTAACTCTTCTACAGACTACCTGCCCGATGCCTAATCCCTACCAAGGGTTTATTTATTTCCCTTGATTTGCTTAAGCTCTGCTTGCTTTAGCAGCACGCTGGGAGCTCCCCCACTACTCCCCCCTCGGCTGCAGCACCAGAACCCACCTCTGCCGACCCAGCAGCACCCGAAACCACCTCTGCTAACCCACACCTCAGGCCATAAGGGGCGCGAGGAAGGCAGGGCAGCCCCACACCGCGCAAGCTGCTGCCGAACGGCAGCAGCTTGCGCGGTGTGAGGCTGCCCTGCCTTCCTCGCGCCCTTTTCCGTGTCTAGGAGAGCCAGGAACTGCAGCCTAAGCTCTCGCGACCAGTTAAGCGCCGATTAAAGCTGCAATTAAAGCCGCAATTAAGGTCGCGCACGCGTCGCTCGCTGCGAGGCGGGAATCGCCTCAGCGCAGCGGCCCCGCCCACCCCCCGCGAGCCCCGCGCATGCGCAGCGCACCGCGCTCCCCCCTCCCACAACGGGCTGTCCGCGCCGCGCCTGAGGCAAGCGGCGCCCTGCGGTGTCCCGGAGCTGCCACCACGATCGGACCCACGGCGGAGCTGGTGCGGGATGGGAGCGGAGCCAGAAGAGGGGTTGGCAGCGGGGTTGGCAGCAGGGTTGGCAGCGGGGCCGGGCTGCGCGGGCAGGCGGCGGCGGGGCAGCCGCGGGG
>JAUBOD010000174.1:4415983-4426960 GCA_032353885.1 Nothura maculosa
AGGGCTTCATCGAGGTTTATTCTATCCCCTCTAGGTGCTTGGTGTGCAAGGCTGCATCTCCACACCCGCCAGATGCAAACCCAGCTGCAACTGAGGACACTCACAACATGATGCAAAGCCAAAAAAGCCAAGCTGGAAAGAGAAATAAAAGAGAAAAAGGCAAAAAAAGCAGCATCTTCAGCTAAGGTAGCTGTTTTTTTTTCCCCAGGGAATGTGGGATGGAAGTGAATGAAACAGAGCAAGGCCAAGAAAGGCAAATGGCAAGAAGAGGCCCTTACTTCTAGAAGAGCTGGTCACTAGCAACACCCCCTTCTACCGCAGCGTTCTATACTTTGCCAACCTACTGCTCTGCTCTGCAGCGATCCTGCCAAAAGGAGAGAGGAAGAAAGGTTGAGGGGAAGGAAGGAAGGAAGCAGCCCTGCTCCAGGAGCTGGAGCCAACGACAGAAATGCCAAAAAGAAATAATTAAAAGCAAAACCAGGCCTTCTGGTGAGTTCTGTGGAAAATAAATGGGGTTTGCAGGAGTTTTGCTCCCACTGCTGACACAGGGCATGGTCACAGCAGAATGGCAGCTCTGCCTGCATGTGCAATTGGGTTAATTATCTTCACTTCAGCATCTGGGACAGACCAGCAGCAGGCTAATAAGAAGTTGTCTTTTAGGAGCTTTAAAATCAGGTACAAAGCCTAGGACAAAAGTCTGGCTTTCAAATTTGCCATTGTAGACACAGCTTCTCCAAGCCATTACAGGGAAGAAGCAAAGAGACTCCCCCATGCAGAGCTTTGATATGAGAACCAGGCACCTGCATGTTTGTTACCAGAAGCCTTGGTTGAGCGAGAACATTTAGGAAAAAGCCTCAGTGTGTTTTTCCCCCTCCCCAAATCTGCATACTGGGAACTCTGTTACTATTTTATTCTTATTCTTCAAATTAAGAAATGAAACATTATCAAAACGATGCAGCACAGCCCCACTGGCAATAAGCTGCCAGTGGGACGTTTATTCTTCCCATTGTGGGAAGAAAAATTCCCACAGAAGAACTCTGTGAATTCTTGCAAAAAATTCTTCCCAAGTGGGAAGTTAATTAGTCTCTTGCTAACAAGAGTGAAGGGCCACACTCGAGGGGACGAGGCATCCACAAAGAGCAGGACTGAGACATGGGAAAGGACAGCACAGGAAGGCCACAGCACAGTAAGACTCTTTACCACCACAGCTGGGCAAGCACCCTCTTTATTAGAGGCAATAAATCACTGTGAAATCCCTCAAAATTCCATTTGGTGTTGTTTCTTGCAGCTCTTGGCCCAGCGTTAATATAACATAATAAAATGAGAATCCAGGAGTGTTTATACAGGTATGTGCACAAGAATAAACATTTGTGTCGGCACAAAAAGGGGCAGTAACAAAAGCTCAGGTTTGACATCATAGCAGGTCACGAGGCCAACTCCAAAGCCAAACCCTACGTGAGCACAAAAGGGTTAGAGTTTAAGCCTTACACCTAAGAGCTGCTCCCATAGAAAGCTCATGTGGCAGCAGTGAAGGAGGACACGGAGTGACCTCCAATTAATGCTCTATTTTGGGAGCTTGGGTGGGCGAACAGCCTGCAAACCCCCTAAAAGCCACCATGGTTTCATGAGACACTGCACAGCACAGGGCACAAATGCAAAGAATCATCCTAATAAAGACAACATACCTGCATTCAGAGAGCATGTCTGTACTGTGCAATGCAGCGCTGGGCTGTATCAGAGGTACCATGGGCAGGTTTTAGAGCTCTGCCTTGTTGGGATCACATTCCTTGGGAACAGAGCCCTGCTGGCCTGATGATAGAGGCTGCAGGTTTGCAGGAAGCTTGCTCAGGGCTGCCTTGCATTGCACTGCCTAACTGAGACACCTGGACACCTCACAGTGTAGTACAGTGCCCTTATGGAAGGGTTCTATGGTTTAAACTGGAAGAGCCCTCCAGAGACCACCTGGTAGAGCAGCCAGCTCTAAACAGGAGCTGCTCTGGTTGCACAGGACCATATTGAGGCAAGTTCAGAGTTACTCCAGAGATACAAGGTCTCCAGACCTGCCTGAGCAGCTGCTGCAGTGTTTGAGCACCTTCAATCAGTTTTCCCACCCACAGTATCCCTCAGGATTTTCCCTGTTGCTGATTGCTCCTTGTCTACTGCTGTGCTTCCAATGAGCATCTGCTTTCCTCTCCTCTAACCTCCCAGCAGGAAATCGAAGAAAGTGGCAAGAATTCCCTCCCCTGAAACTTTGGAGCCAGAGACGTGGGGCCTTTCAGACTTAGAGCAGTTTTCATTACCTAACAGGACTGTAACAGCCTAATACTAAATACACCAGCTAGTAAAATATTTTTTTCAGGGAATACAACTTCCTCCAAGTGCAGATTTCTCCCTGGCAGTGCACACGTGTCCCCTCAGTGCTCTGTGCACCCGACCACTTCAGCAAGTGGCTGTACAGACCAAGCTCTGAAGGAGCAGAACAAGCTCCATTTTAATGACAGAATCTCATTTTCCCACCTGGTTTAAGCATTTCAACTAAAAACAGGCACAAGACCGGGACAGAGTAGCACACTTCCAAGCACAATATATAAGCATTAAGAGCAGGGCTCATCACTGAACCAGCTACTGACTTCAGAGAGTGTCTGTGTCTCCTCCTCGCTGCAGGTTTTAAGCCCAGTTCCCACCGTGTCCATCCCTGACCTACCGCTTTACTGCCTTCTGGGCCAGCATCCTGTTGCCTGCCAGGAACGTGACGCCCCCCAGAATGGCCAAGTACTTCAGAGTCTGGAACATGTTGAGCTGAGTCCAGTAGACGTACATGAGTCCCAGCATCGCTGTGAAAAAAGACAGAGCTCGTGGCAGAAGTTGCATTTTAAGGAAAGACTCGGGTAGTCCCAGAATAATTTTTATATTTTGCTGCCAGGCATAAGCATTAGATGTGTAACTCATCCCCGAAGCTCTGCCCGACACATCCAAAGACTATATATTGTTGTGAAGCAAAGAAAGCATCTGGGTCTACATAATGCAGGAAAACGTGACACGGATGGATACAAGTAGCTCCCTTCTGGAATAATCTTGGACATATGACAAAGGTTTCAGGCTATTAGGAGGAGGAGGATCTTCTGGATTTCAACAGGGAATATAGTAACTTTTGCATATTTCCAGGAATACAGAGCTTTCAATATAAAGCTTCCAAGGAAAACAGCTCGAGTTGAGTAACACAGACATCAGGGAAATAGAGTAGATTCAATGTTTTCCTAACCTGCCTCATTTTGGAAATTCTATTGAGACAATACATAGGAAATCAAGAGAGCAACAAAGCTGAGGAATAAATCTGGCCTGATCAGAGAACTAGATGGTGACAGGAGGAGTGTTAAAGATGCACTCAGTGAACCCATGGGTCTCAGGACCCCAGAACCCTCTGCTTACAAAGGGTAAACTTGCAATAAAGAAAATGTGACCTCTGGAAACAAAAGAGTTCTATTAAGCAGAGATGAGTGGTGTGTGAGAGAAGCCTGGGTAATAACTGCTGTTATAAACTGATGGCCAAAACAGGGTTAGCACCATATTAACAGTCATGAAAAGCAGGAAGGCAGATGAAAACAAGAGAACAAATGTTATGCTTTTATGTCATTAGAGTTAATAGGCTGCAAACCCATTTTCCACCAGGACTCTCGTCCGTAACTTTCAGGTGAGAAGGTCACAGAGAGCAGGAAACCTTTGGCACTCACCAGCGTGTCCCATGTGGAAAATGATGGTGCTGGGAGCGAAGCTGAAGTTGGAGATGTTGGCACCAATCTTGATCCACTGAAAAGAAAAAGAAATAAAAACATGAGTAAAAGCGACCTTACAAACACAAGCTTTTATTTTCATCGTTTTAAACACCTCTCAGGCCATTTGGCTCAATCAGGACAGTATTTTCTCTACTTGTGTTCAGCTACAGAGACAAACATTACTCTTGAGTTTTATTACTATTGAGTTTTAAGGCAGTACCTGTATGTTCCTTTAGCATTAACAGTTCCTATCTGGTTCTGATTCTAAAAAGGCAGTTTCTCTATTCTCCTTTACAAACAAGACTGGAATACAGTCAGGATAAAAATCACCTTTAAGCAAATATATAGCCCCAAACTATATCAAAAAAACAAAAGAAAACCTGCTCTTTTGACTTAAAAAAGAAGGAAAAAAAGAAAGATTCTATATCACAGGTTCAAAAAACTGAACTGGTAATACAGTGAGATAGTGCTAAATGCTTCAACAGATATGCAAACACCAATTAAGTCCAGACACTGAATTCAGTCTGATGGAATTAAATGATGTGGATTTTGTGGCAGGTATATTAAAGGGTAATGTAGAACCACTAAATTTTCTCCCAGAAAATAAAAAGTCAGACATTGGTCATGACAGCCATAGTGTGACTGTTACTCTGTGATCACTAGCAGAATCACACTGGGGGAACTCACCTCATCTCCTCCATTAATATTGTCTTTTGTTTTAACAACCAAACAGTGGCTTGTTTAGAAACAAAACCAGTTCCACATCCTGCACTGACAATGATTCCCCCAAACCCCACTAGTGAACTGCCTAGAGTCCCTCCTTGCTAGAGCTGTGCTTTGCCAAGTATGACTGCAATAGTGCTGGACTAACTAGAGTTAACCCAGAGTTTGGCTCGTCCATCTCCTAAATGATTTTGGACTGGATGGAAAAAAAAAAAAAATAATGGGCCCTCTTCACTCACCAGAATGAGTAGCAAAAGCAAAGGGGAGAGAACCAGTGCTGTGAATGTGTTGGACACCACAGTAGGAGGCCTCTTCTCAGGTTCCCTGAACAGATGCTGCAAAGAAACAAACAAACCAATCAACTTTGAAGGAGTCACACTCCAGCAGAGCAGTTTTATGGCTCAAAGAGGACTAGCTGCTGTCCCAGAGCTCTTCCGTATGATGAGAACCCCTTTTCAAGCAATTCCTTAAGTCGTCTTCTATTCCAATTATGCACATTCACCTCCTGCTCAATTAACTCTTCCTTGCTTGTTAGCCTGTCATTAGCACAGATGATTAGATGGCCAGAAGGGAGCAGTGGATGCCTGTAGAAGTAGAGGGTTTTCTTGGTGCCTGTCGGTCAAATTCTCATGTTTGAATCTTCTTATTGACCCTAACTGCTCTCTCTCAGGTAGAGGATATAGCTTGTTTATTCACACTCCACACCACAATGAATTTCTTCCCATTAAACAGTACCTCTGAGTTTCCTTTAATTCTGTTATTTGCACAGTATTAATCCTGTTATAAAGATGACTTTTTTGTTCTCATATTCATATATTTCTGATACAACCCAGAAAGCCAGATTTGGACTAGCCACTTTCCCAGCCCTCAACACAGCATTTTTCTTTTTCAGTTTCTATCTCCTTCTTCCCTCTCTGGAGCCTTTTTTAGACTGTACCTGGATTTCAGGTTTGGGAACAAAGAGGTTCTTGGACTGGACTGTGGATGGTGCATCCTCTTCTGGAAATTTAATAACAACATCAGCCTGAAATGAAATTACACAGCTTTAGGAATTCCAACCTTAATATATGGAGAAAGAGTTCTATAAAACCTAATATATTACTGCAGCATATTTGCTAATTTGTCAATCTACGACTGACATGATTTTTAGAAGTAGACTAAGAAAAAAAAAAAAAAACAGATTTTAAAAGGAAGTTTCCAGTCAAAGAAAATAGTTTTCACTCATCACTAAGAGCTGGGATTTTCTACAGCATGTGGATACAAAAGCTAAGTCATGAACTGCTTAATGTCAGGTCTGCAAAGGCTCTGAAGTTTCCACTCAATCACGTGCTGAGTGAACATGTCTAAATCTTGCTTTGAAACTTAAGTATGAAAACTTAAAAATGAACAAGAGGCCTCAGAGCCGGTAAATGGCTAAAAAGGTGCTGGTTCACAACAAGGAGCTGCAATATTTGTCTCCTTTTCTTCCACACATACACAATGTACTCCTGCTAAACTGGCAGCAAAATGAAACCAGATCATCACACACACATCTACATACCACATTCCACAGGATTGGATTCTCCAGGGTGGCATCTCCAATGATCAGGTAAAGAGTATAGGTGCCAGAGGCAGAGTCAAATTCTGTCTTTCGCTCCGAGGTGTCCAGCTCAAACTTGTATATGTTCTTGCTGTCTGGTTCTGCTACAAACACCACCTCTTGGCCAGTCTTCTGGTTGTGAAGCCGGACAAAAGTCTGAAGGAAAAGATTATAATGTTTCTGGAGGATCTCAAACAAAGAAAGATATTCCCCAAATCAAATCCCACAACATTAGAAATGTAGGAACATCAATTAGGAGCCCAAACATCTAGATGGCTACAAAACGAGTGATGTACATGGACTCTTTATGTAACTACATTAGTGGCTAGAAATCCAACCAGGGTATATGACATGCTGTGTGTTCTCCTCTATTTTATTTACATATATATATATGTATATAGATAGATAGATAGATATAGATTTCAAAGGGAGAAAAAGTCTACATTCAAGGAATATTTAGGGGACACTCCATATTCAAAATTCAGAATGCTCTTTTACAGTGCAGAGCACATTCACTCATTCTGTGGATCTAAATAAGCAGTATCAGAGCTAAAAGACTTCATTTAATGTAGAGCAAGCACAGGTAAGCTGAAAGCACCCCCCTCAAAGACTGCTGCTTTGAAAGACATAAAACTTTTCAGGTGACAGCTGCTCTCACAGACTTCATGATGGAACATCTGGGTGACGTGGTGATGTCAGGAATTTGTGCTCACCTGGTGCGGGATGAGTTCAGCTCCACTGTTCACATCCACCAGCTGGAAGGACAACGCAAAATTCTGGTGGCTGTCGGCAGTGAAGGAGCCCTTGGCTTTGGCTGGGTAGGCCACCCTGGGGAAGAAAACAAGCAAAAACACCCCCAGTTGAGGTGATCTTCCTTATTTTAGAAAATCTGAGTCACACAAGCCTGAGTAGCAGCACTGCAGTCTATTCAGCATAGAGGAATGATTTTATCAACTAGTTCAGCACATTAACATGACTTTGTGTTCTACTGTGAGTTTAAAGGGAAAATATGAATGGAATTCTTTAGGAGGGCTTTTGGGAGCTACTGGTATTGCCTTCCTCAAGGAAAAACATTAATGTATTTTAAGGTTCAAAGGAATCCCATTAAAAAATAACTTACATCCCATAATTCACTCAAGCAAGGCTCTGCTGCATCCAAAGGTGTGATGGCAGCAGAGCAGGAAAAACAAATATGCAAACAGAGTAGGTGGGAGCTATCACTGAGGGGCCTCAGGGAGCTGCTTCAGCTCTGGTTAAACTCCATGCATTACATTTTAAGTCATGTCAGTTAAATAAACAACCCTCCTCCCTTAAAACAAAAAGGGAAAACAAAATCAACACACTAAATCTTACCTGGTTGTTTTTGGTGCGATGCTCTGATCTTTATCCACAGTAGAGAGATCCACGTTTGTAATCCCAACTTCTGTGGAAACTTTGACTTTCAACTGCAATCAAATGGAAGGGGGAATTAGTCAGAGCCCTCAATTCCTGCACAGCCTGCTCACAGCTAAGGTCCCTTTGCAGCTTTCAGTTCTTCTGGCCCCTTCCCCAAAGGAAAAAACTCACCCTAAACCAAAGGCAGAAGCTAATCTGAGCGAGATGATCCACACCAGCTTATCTGCTGGCCAGACTCCTCCTCAGTCACTAAGTTTCTCTGCCTTTTTCCTCTCTGCACAAGCAGCCCGTTCTGAAAACATCAACTTCTTGGTCACTCTTTTTAAACAACCAGAAACTAGCTATTAAATATGATATGACTTGAAGTGTACATGCATATGTGCTCCAGCTTACTGGATAGCTATTGGAGACCAGAAGAGCCCCCTGAGAGGAATGAGTTGTGACATTTGGGGCTCCTAAAAGTCTGAGAGGTTTCTGTGGATTTTATTGCTAGCAGGAAAAAATATCAATAGCAAAACCATTTCTGCCAGTCTGTACTCTGCTTTAGCAGACTTTTCTTTAGAGAGGAGCAATATTTATCATTTAGTACATGCCAGTCAGTGAGACTTTACTATTTATCACAACTTGTTCTACACGTTGCATAAAGCTGGAGCAAGGAAATGATTTCCTGCCCTCTCTGCAGCCCCAAACAGAATCTAGACACGAGACCTTGGTGGGTTTGACTCAGTTCAGTCCTCTCAAACATAGGCAGCTATTGCAGGTTATAGTTCTTCATTAGCACTTTGGTTCCCACAGCTGGTAAATAATCCTCTGGAGAATTTTAGTTTCATGGCCAACGCGTTTTTTCATTTCATAATTTGTAATTACAGGTTTGCTCGCGTGAAGCAGCCCCACCTATTTGCCCTGAAAAATAATTCACATAAGATCTGCACGAAGAATAAATAAAACCCACAAAAGAAGCCGCCCAGGGCAGACTGCAAATAAAATAACCTTAACTTCTTTAAATTGAGATTTAAAAGTAAAATTCACCTTAGGGGTTATCCCTGAAATAACCTACAGAGTAGTGGATCCCATTCAAGATGATTTTAATAAAATTCACTTTGTTTCCAAGATGGGCGCAAAGAAAGAGGAACTTATGAAGTAATAATTCAAAAAAGTGGCAACTCAGAGCTGCTGTGCATAACCCCTCCAACTGAACAGGACACAAACATCACTCAAATATTTTAATGCCAGGAAATGCAGTCTCTGCCTAGAGTAATAACCCACTGGTTGAGCTCATTACTGTCAAAACCGATAGTGCATTAAGGGCAATTAATGCTAATAACAGCAAGGTAAAAAAAAAAAATAAAAAAAGCAGTTTCCCCAGCAGTCCTCCCCCATA
Source organism: Nothura maculosa (assembly GCA_032353885.1). Taxonomy (NCBI): domain Eukaryota; kingdom Metazoa; phylum Chordata; class Aves; order Tinamiformes; family Tinamidae; genus Nothura; species Nothura maculosa. The sequence continues at coordinate 4,424,835 of JAUBOD010000174.1, forward strand.
ACAATGTGTCTTATTAGGAGCAGTTGGTACAAAGCCACCCGTGCTAATGCATTCCTGCTGGTACCTCAGAGCCAGCAGCAGGTTTAAGCAGGACCCATCAACCCCCTTTTGACACTCTGAAGTGCCATTACTACTACAATGACAACACCAGCTTGACACACGTTAAAGGTCAGCACTTGTAAGTCAGTCCCTCTTGCACGCCAAGCTGGCATTGTCACAAGACTTAAAAAGCTCATCTTTTCCTGAAATAGATGACTAGGGGGGAATATTAGCCTTGGGAATAGACATAACTGCAGGAGAGCATTTTTTCGCACATAAAAAAGTATATAAGTGTGTGAAAATGTGACTGAATATATTTAGTTTTGTTTGCTGTTTCTCTGCTATGAAATCAGCAAGATCTCTGTAGTAAGAGAAGATCCCATTATCCATCTTTTAGGGTTCTAGGGAATGTATAAATAAATGCTTAACTTCCATAAACCAAGGAATTACAAGACACCTGCTAGCCAAGTCTCAAGAATTACAGATTCAAATTGTGAATGCTCTCAAAACTAACCATTTTAGTAACAGCTTTTGCAAAGCTACTTCAAAAAATGGGGTTGCTACATAAACACTGTCACTGTTAGCTTTTGTTCATCCACTATCCCATCTACATTTAAGAGACAAAGCTTTTCTGAAATTGCACAATTGCTCGAGTGACTAGTCCAGTAACTGGTTGTAAACCTGAGACAAAATCCAATTCATTGCAGAAAAAAAACACTCCAAACTGCAATATCCTTAGAGGGTATAAATACAAATTTTCACTGAATAGACATGTAATTAGAAACCCATTGAGACACACTCACCTCAACTTTGTTAGCAATAAATCGGTTATCACCATCCACACTGATGGAGAAGTCATAATATCCACTGGCAGGTTTGACACTCATGAAGTTCAGCTCAAAGGCGTCTCTGTGACAGAGAAAGCAACGTGTCAAATATCCTCTTGGATATTAACAGAGCCTGACAGGTAAGATCTTGTAACTAGGAAATTTCCAAATATGCTACATTAAACAGGCAGCAAACAGAAAAAAAAAAGGTGCTGCTTAAGTGCAGGATGTTTTTTCTTTACCCCAAAGTTTCCCTGAAATCAAAATAATTTTGCAGTTACCTAGCTGAGAAGAAAGGCACGTTACAAAAAGTCAGTGTTACCACCAAACATGCTCAGTCGCCAGTTATCAGTAAAACATAAACACAAGAATTTTGAGTTCTCCATGACAAGCATGTCTGTGGTAGACCATTCACAGGGGAAAAGAAGAAGTTTAATATTGTTTAAATGGAACCCACTTGCCCTACACTGTAAAATTAAGATTACTTTCTTACCCCAAGAGAGCAAATTCTGTCTGCTGAAGGACGGTGGCTTTGGTGGATGCAGACTTGGCATAGTCCAGCTTCACAGAAGCCTGAGCCAGTGGCTGAGACAGCACGTCGGTCACTTGCAGCTACAACAAAACAGGATTTTGGGGAAATCTTTTATCCCAAGAGGAATGTTGGTGTGCACAGAGTTAACTTGCTTTTAGGAGGGCTCCCTCTTCCATGTTAGACCCACAGATTTCTCCCCTGTTCAGCATCCCAGATCCACAACTCTCTTTTAAACACAGCTGGGAAAGCTAAATGCTCTAATTAAAAAAGCACTGTGTAGAAGTCAGCTTTTTTAAAGTGGTTTCTCTTTAAGCCCCAGGCAAGCAGACATGGCTAACGTATTTCCTAAAAGCTGCATTTTTATGAAATCCCCAATAAACTCAGGATTTAGTAAAACCCAACACCTGCAGCCAAGAGCGAAAGCCACGATGCACATTCAGCCAGCCCAGATCTTTAAGAGTGAGGATTCAGCCATGAGAGGAGATGCGAGTCCAGGAGCTCACCCTGAGCACAGGCTGGTGGTGAGACACGGCCGCGGGTCCGTCAGGGACAATAATGACAGGCAGGTGGTAGCGGTTTCGGGATAAGGAACCTGCAGCACAAGCGACACTATAGGCCTCCGAGAGGCTCTCAAAATTCTTCTTGCTAAAAATCGCATTCATCAACTGGATAATTTGATCCTGAAAGGAAAAGCAGATTGCATATTAGCACCGCCAGCCTCCCTCATC
>JAUBOD010000174.1:4482037-4496692 GCA_032353885.1 Nothura maculosa
CAAAGCAAGACTTCTCCTAGGACAGAATTCTTCCCAAAGGTTGGGAATTGCCCTGGGAAAATTTTCCTCTAGTTTTACACATTAGATCTCAGTGAAGGGGTCTTCTCAAGTCATACTCTCCACAGTGAAACGCTGAAATGCTGCAGCTGTGCCTCAGCAGTACTGATGTGCTCTTGCACACTGCTAAATATTAAGGATCTAAGATTAAAGAACTAACTTCCCTTACAAGATCTCGAAGCCACACTGTGCAGACCAGCAAGCTTTGCATGGAACAACAGTGGGAGAAAAACATCCTGTAGGGCAGAAGCAGGATGGTGATTAATCCTTGGAAAAGACTAACTGACATGACCATCAATAACTACAGTAACTTGTTATGGCTGCCTCATTCCAGCAGGATTACATGCCTGAACACTCCTTAAAACATCTAATGAATGTCATTTTGTTTTTACTTTCAGTGCTCATGCGAGTGGAGCACTCAGCAGTGCTGGCCAGAAGCATGGTGTGAGCTGGCAGGACTGCTGTGAGCTTCCCACACACGGACCTGTCAACGCACCTCGCACTGACCTGCAATATCCTCACTGGAGCCTCCTGCAGCCCTGCTCCTGGATCTCTTCCTGGCCAGAAATTGCCTGCTGGAACTTCCTTATCAAGCACTGCATCTCACTGACTTCCGTTGGCTTTGAAGGACATCTTCCTAGAGGGCACCTACCCCATAGCATGCACATCTTGGCTCACACCTCTCTCTTTCCAATGACCTGAAAACAACTTCTTAGCCAAGCAGAACATGGATCTGGTTTTCCAGTCCTATCCCTGATCTGGAGCTTTCTTTGGTAATGTTCAAGAAAGAGGATGGCAAGAGTATGAGTGCTGACCTGAAATGTTTTTGTCTCCTTCCTCAGACTTCTCTTTGTCATTATGGAGAGAATATAATTAAATGGGGCTTTATTGAAAGGCTTTCTTGATGGCAACAAAGCTTGCTCTTCTTGGAGCCTTGAGCTTTGCAGACATCTGCAGGTACTTTCTCAATGACAAGGAAAAGGTGTAGAGAGACTTTCCCAGTGCGAGCTAAATCCAGGGATGCCCCACTTCAGGAATGCCACTTATCTGTGAGGTGCACACTAATTATGGCTCCTCTTAATTTTGCTGAGTAATGTTATTTAGAAAGGAAGAGTGGAAGCAAGCTTGCAAAACACATATGTTTTGCACGGCAGGACCACGTCATTTTGACTTCCTGGACAAACAAGCCACGATGCTTTGCATCCAAGCTGTCCTTTGGCAAGCTGAGAGCTATGAATCAGTGTGGAGCTGTTCACTCGACCTGCTTTTACAGCGAGTCTACAGAGAGGGAGAGAGGCTGTGAGCAAAGGTTATGTACAGTTCCAGTCCCCATCTCCAAAGGATTATTGCTCCATCCTGTTCCTGTCGCGCAGGGACAGTGTCAGTCAAAACAGTGGGACGGTTGTGGCTACTGTATCAGATTGTACCCAAAACAGCCAGAATGTTTTTCATCAGTGGAGCTACACTGGTCAATAATTGCAGAAGATCTGGTCTCAAGTTTCATTGAGGACACAGAAGATTTTCAGCCCCCAAAAGGCTCTGCCAGTAGCTGCCTCTCTCTCTCAGACATGACTTTAGTGAAGGGATTTATATTTTCTGCCAGAAATGCTCTCTAGGTTCATACCAGGTTTTCCAACCAAGGGGCAGCCAGCAGTCCTGCCTTCCCCACTCACATTTGCTGCTTTTCAGGAAGCTGAAAGCACCTTTGACTGCTTGCCTGCTGATGCCATGGGAGACATTCTGGGCCCCAAACAAAGACTCTCTGAAAGGCCTGGAGACACTTTCTGGCTTCATGTGCACAACCCCACCGATGGGCTCGTGAGTGCTCTGAAGAAAGACCACAGTGCTGAACAGGAGATCAAAGAGGAGCTCGGCTGCCAGAATCCCACCCCGCTCCTCCCCACATCCTGCTGGGCTGCCAGGATAAACTGCCTCATCAATTACTTACTCTATTGCCTTAAACATGAGACCGTCTGCAGAGACGCAACCTGAGCCCAGCCCCATGCGGCCGCTCACACCTGACCTCCCCTTATTTCCTCAGCCCTCAATGGCTCCGCTTTTACTATTAGCAGAGGACCTTTTTGCCGCTTCTTATACTCGGAGCCTCATATTTCAAATTCCTTCTGAGCTGTATCTGGTTTTCATTTAAATGTATTACATTTAAATATATATATAAAATACAATGGGAAAGGATTTTCGAGGTAATAAATGGAACATGCGAGCCTAATTATTCAGGATGACCCAATGCAATTCGGTAAGTCCGGAGAGTTGTTTATACTGGCAAGATGAGAGTGAAATATCATTGGATATGGTCATTACTCTTATAAGATTTCAATATATATACATTGTCAGGAGTCTCTGAGTTATGAAGTCCTCCTTGCTCGAGGAATAAACATGCTGGGTAGTAATCCTGGAAGCAATCAAAATGCCTTCAGCTCGGCGACTGTAAAGCCCCTCGCTTTGGTGAAATCTGGAGTCAGGCCTGAACCCGCGGGCTTAGGTCGCAACCCAAACTTCCAAACAGATAGTTTGTCTCACTATGAGGCCGTGGGCAGGGCTCAGCGAATGAGCGGAGACAGAAATATGATTCTTGGCGTTTCAGATTGAATTACTGGAGCTGTCTATGAGTGGCCACACTGGTCAAATAGGAAAAGACAACACGAGGGAGCTGGTTTCGTTCTCAATATGGCTGGGAGAGCCTGAAGGGCGTCTGCTCCCGACTGCAGGCCCGGAAACTTCCCGTAGGGACTTGGGCTTTGCAGAGGCAGCTCTGGCTGCTCTGGAGGCATCTCCCAAGGTCCTGCTGCCAGTTATTGCTGAGGACGCGGTGATGGAAGCTCCTCTAGCTGGTGATCCCAAAGCAGGCCGTGATAGTCTAGCATGAAGGGCACTGGGCTGAAAAGGGCCAGTCTTGATTCCTACCTTACATGTGCACCTTCTGGAACTTGAGGAATCCCTCACGGGTGGCAAAGTCTTCTCCCACTCCTGAGGAGACCAGGATAGTACAGTGATATGAACCAGGTCAGCACTTCTACAGCAAGAGCTAGAAACACAACAGCAACCTTTTAGCTACCACAGCAGGCCTCCAGACACATAAAAAGACAGTTCTTTGGTGACACAAATTCCTCCATGAAACAGAGGTGATGACAGCAGATGTTCACTCTCAGCATGCTGCTGAGAACAGCACGGTCCTCACCCAAGCCACCTCTGAAGGACACGATGCCACTACAAAGCACAGGGGAGTTACAGAAGAACATGTTCTACTCAAAATATCACAGCTATCATCTTTGCAATAGCACATCGCCTGTCCCTGCAGCCAAAACCCTACCTGCTCCTGACACAGCTGTCCAAAGGCACCCAGAAAAACTCTGAAAAAACTCTGAAATGCTTCTGAAGAGAGAAGAATCCAACCCTCAGCTGGTTCTGTGTCTGGAGGATGTAAATCAGCCCAAAAGACAGCGTTTCTGTTTCAGGGAGCAGTTAACTTTCCGCTGAGTGCACTGAACTGACAAGCAGTGAAGCTTTGCCTGTTTACTGCAGAGCGCAGACTTCACGGTCCGCACGGCTGCAGGTCTCAGTGGGGCTCTATTCACTTTGATTTTACACCACGGTTAACTAGACCCCGGTAATTATTTGCTCTTAACAAGGCTGTGTTTACACCTATGAGAAAGGGTCAGCTCCTGACTTGCTCACTGTGCCTGGAAAGAGAGTATTGCTCATGGCAGCTAGAGAAGTGAAGTGCCTATAGGGGGGAAAGATGGGAAGAAAGAAAGAAATTTAAGTAGGAAAGATGATATTAAAGCTCAGATGAAAACTATCTCGCATGATCTTTGACTCCACAGCTTGAGCTCTCCCTGTCAGCCCTTTCACCCACCATGTTTCTGTACAGCCAAGAAGAATGGTCCTAAGAACATGCACAAAGATAGTCAGAAGCTGGGACAAATTGATTGATTTTCTTAGCTCCTGGGCTATTAAACGTCTGGACCAGCTAATTTTAAAGCAAACAAGCAAAGGCCAAATGACAAATTGTTCAGGAGGCCCTTCAGCAAGAAGATGGAGTTTTATGAGCATCCTGAGTACTGCTGCTGGCATTAAATCTGTAGACATGGGGGAAAAATAAGACCTGATTTATCTGATGATGGCGAAAGATGTTATCCAAGCTATAATTTATTGATCATTGCATTCTCCTGGCTTTCAAGGCCTCTTTCTTGTGCATATGGAACATATACATATTTTTCTTTGTATATGAGGCTAAGCCCAGGAGCGCTCCTGCATTGCAGGACTATGAGGAATTTTTGCATGGTCTGCTGGTCGTGGCGCAGTAGACGGGAATGTTGGCAGGCAGCCAGGGCAGCATGGGGAGCACCCTTCATGGGGCAAGACAGGGCATCCCATGCAGGGACAGTCTGCCGTGGCACAAGGATGCTGCTGGGGTGGCAAGGAGCCCTGGTCTTGACACAACCAAGTCCTTCCTTAGCAATGGGGGGACACGCGTGACCACTCAGGAATAGCAGATCCACTGGATCCCCCATGAAGGAGGATTTGCAATGTGCTGTTTCTTTTCCTAGAAGCATCCTGAATGCATTGATTTGCACAAGGAATAACTCCGTGCTTGCAGGGAGTGCTGGTCCAGGAGGGCTCATTTAGGTTCAATGTCTCCATTGGGATGTCCATGGGCATCTGCCCATTGCCCCCTTCCCTCTGGACACCACATTATCAGATTGCAGCCTGTGGAGCCACATTGACCCTGGAGAATATGATTTGACTCAGGGTCCCTTGAACATCCTGGGCATGGAAAGCTGAACTCGGGCAGGTTTATTGGATGGAAAGGAGAACAGGAATGGGCTGCTCTCCAAGTACAGCACTGCCATGGCCCGATACCCTCCAAGCGATCATCCCCATGGCACAACATCATCTCGCAAACACTCCCAGCCACAGCCTGTTCATGGTTCTCATTTTCTAAAACAAACAAGGGGTTGGAGTCTCCCTGAGCTGGGCTTTGCAGAGCCCAGCTGCCTCCCTTACCTGGCCAGCAAAGGCCAGGCTTCCTGCTGCAAATCCACATAGTGCAAGCAAAATTCAACATGGCAAACGAAAAGAGGGCAGCCTTGGCCTCTCCAGCCCCCGGGGACCCTCACTGGAGCTAGAGGTTTTCTAAGCCAGTCCATCTGGTGAGGAGAAAGCCAGGCTCGGAAGGGATAGCCGGAAATAACAGCAATTTATGCAGTTATGTTTCCAGATTTTTTTTCTCTAACCATCAAATAATACCACAGAAAAAAAGGAAAGGAAATAGAAAAAGTAATATATGGACCAGAATTTTTAATCCTCCTTGCTTTCCCAGAGAAAGCCAGGGCCTCTTTCCACCCTTTAACTCACTCTGTTAGAGCCTCTTCCAGCCGACTCAGTGAGCGGAGCCCAATTGCTCTGCAAACTCTCTCTGCTGCCCAGAGGGGCTGGGTAAAAGAGATAAAAACAAAGAGAGAGGATATTCCCGAGAAAAACAGATCCCACAGGATCACTGATGCCCAGTGATATTGTGTCTAATGCTCTGGCCAGATGCTGTTTCTTCGCGGTGTCCCCAGGACTAATCACTAGCAAAGACCAACCTGCAGCCCAGGTCAGACCTGCCTTGCTCTGGGGCAGCTCAGAGGCCACGTCCTCAGGGGACACCAGCCAAGGGACACCAAGTTGGCCCTTGGCTGGTTGCTCACTTCAAAGGCAAGTGCAGGACAAGGGCGGGCAGGAGGTCAGCGAGCCCAGGAGGTGCCCACTAAGGCACTTGGCACCGCTGCTCCCACTCGCTTGTTTTCCCCGATTGGGGAAGCAAAGGCCAGGGCAAAGGTGGCTTGCCCAGACCACCCACAGCCCCTCAGGGTGACGGGACCGATGAGGCCAAGGGGGACCTGCCACCTTGGGTCTGTCTGGGCCACAGGCCGCCAAGCTCACCTACACCAGTTGCATTGCCCATGGTGATGCACAGGCTGCTCCTCTGCTGCTTCCAACACACTGGAGACAGCAAGGGGACAGGGAGGCTACATCTGCCTGTGTGAGGATACACCATGCAGCTCTTCATCTAGAGCCTGGGAATGAAGAAAAGAATATGGAGTGGGAGCAGGTGGGGCTGAGGGATCCTGTCCTGCCTGCCATGTTGGAAAAACAGCATTAACAGCAGCATCCTCCCATGCTCACCTGTGAAAGCTGCCTGTGAGACACATGCTATAGGTCCCCATGCCAAAACCTCCTCTTGGTTAATGACCCCTAAGGGAACTTGATTTAACGAGCAGGATGAAGTATTTTCCTACAGCATTCATGCTTGGGAAGAGGATGCAGCATCAGAGCAGGGCAGTGGCGAAGGGGGACGTAGGGACAAGGGTCTCCTTGTTGTGACACCCGCTCGGGGCAGGAAGCAGGGAGAGGGGTCTGGTTGAGCCCAGGAGCTGGCAGGGAACACACAGCCCTCCGCAAACAGCAGGACCTGGCCTGGTGCTCCCGGCTATTTCCCCTTCTCAGAGCAAAACGCTCAGGGATTTGCTATATTTAGAGGCTGAGTTTTTTTGGGAAACAGAGAGAGGTTTGTACGAGACTCTGTGTTCCCCTCCGGACATGGTCTGCAGCCTCCCAACCCAGCTCTGCAGCCCTGACCTGCACCACAGCCAGGCACTCGTTGCTCACAACCACCCCGGCGGCTTTCACACAGCCGGGCCAAGGGAAGCAGGTCTGGAAAATTGGCCGGGAGCCAGTGCATGGATGGGAAAGAGCAGCAGAGCCCGACACGGGCTGCCCTGGCGGGGCTGGCACAGCCCTGCGAGCTGGGACTGCCTGTCCGGGCCTGGCAGAGCGCACCGAAGGCAGCACAGACACCTCATAGGAGCAGCTTTCCTGGCTCGGAGAGCAAGAAATAAGTAAAATGCAAAGGGTTTTAACACACATTGCTGAGTATCTGTCACCATCCCCAACGCTGCCGCAGCTCACAGGGATGCCCAGGGAATTTGCAGCCTGCCCACGTCTCCGTAGGGAAACACTAGCGGCACACGGAGCCCCAGCTCCCTTTCTCTCCATCTCTTATACAACATGAATATTTATTTATTCACCGGCCGCTGCTTCCTTTGCTCTCGCTCCCGGCACTGGAATTCTCCCTGGAATTCCTCGGCGTGCGGCCGCGCACGGGGCCGCCCGGGAGCAGCCCCCTTCCCGCAGCGGCCCCCGTCCTCGCGCCGAGCAAACATTGTTCCCCGCACAAAGGCGGGCATTGTGGCGGCCGCGCCGAGGCCTGAGCCCCGCGAGAAGGGGGCAGACGGGATGGGAATATAAATCCTGTAAATATTTTCTTTAAGGTGCCGGGTGTAATCCCGGGAGACGGGTCCGCTCTCGCAGCAGTGCACAGGGCAGCTCCACAGCCTCTGCTGTGAGTTTCTCTCATCAAGGAGCCCTGGGAGCGACTGCAGCATCTCCCAGCTCCCAGGGCTGATCCCTCCTTTCTGCTTCCAAACGTCTTGGTGATTCCCAGCACACGGAGCCAACCCTGATGCTGCCCTGCACAAGGCAGTGGATGGAGCAGCTGCTCTCACCAATCCGCTGGATCTGCTTCCCTGGATGCGTCCCCGGAGCGGCAGCTCTGGGAACCTCTCCAGAGGTGCCAGCGCCAAGGCAGGAGCTGCGCTCCCAGCCTGGTGCAACAAGAATTTCTCACCCTAGGGAATTCCAGGGGATTTAGCAGATATCGTCCTAGTTTGTACCTCCCTTTGCTCCAGTTCTGATCGTTTTAAGCACTTGCATAAGCCACAAGATATTTCTTTAAGCACGAGGAATGTGTCACCGGCCGCTCGGCGCCCCATCCTTCCCCAGGCCAAGGGGGCTGCTGCTAAACCCCCTTCCACACCAGGCACCGTTACACTGCGCCAGGGCTCGCAGCAAAGAGATTAGAGGGATTCAGGGAGCTCCCTGGGATCAGAGGTGTGCCTAACCCTTTGCACACCAGGAATCTGCAGCAGGAAGGCCAGCCGCTTGCTTTTCCTTCTTCCCTGGTCACCCATTGCTGGCCAACATCGGATACGAGCTGCGGGGCCACGGAGACCTTTGATCTGCCCTGGGCAGCTGTCCTCAGGTCTACGTCAGGGGCCAGGAATGGCCCTTCTGCCGGCTCAGACAGAGCGCACGGCCACAAATAACCATGGGCCGTGCCCGCAATGGGCACCAAGGGCGTTTGCATGGAATGGGAGGTAAAAATAGGAGGCAAAGGGAAGAGCATGGGAACAGATGCAGCGCATTGAAGGCCAGGAGTGGCTGCCACGGTGCTTGGCTCCGTGTAGGACCAAGCAGCAGGTGCCAACGCGGCGGTGTCGGCGCCCAGCAGCCACAGGCAGCTTTCCAGTTCCACCTTTGAGGTTCTGCACCTTCCTTGCTCCCTTTGCCACCTTTGCCCAGTGGATGAGCTCAGCCCAGGCTCCACCAGCTCACAGCCCTCCACACTACTCCTCAGGACACCTACCGCTCACCTCGACCACCTCAAGATGCTCTGCAGAGCTCAATGCAGAGCCCCAGGAGAGCTGGCACAAGTGCCGCAGCACCCGGGTCACTATCCCATGCTCAGATCCCACCGTGCATCCCGGGGACACGTTGCCAACGCTGGCAGCATCCGGCTGCCCTCGGTCAGCACCCAAGGCTGCAGTGGGGCCCGGCAGGCTGCAGATCGGGGCTGATACGGCCTGGCGTTTTGGCAGCACTTTCTAGGACAGTTTGCACAGCGCCTTCCCCATACAATGGCCGTGTCTAGCCGCCGCACTGCGGCTCGCGTTTCCCCCCCGAGTGAGGAATTCAACTGAAAAGTAAACAGGAAAAAGCGTTACACGGCGCAGTTTATAAATATATACACGGGATTATTGAGGCAGGCCAATTTGCACAGATGCCGCGGAGCCACCCGGCGTGGATGGGAAGCGGGGCCGGCTCCTGGCCGCGTCGGCACGAGGAGCATCATCCTCCCGGGGAACAGGGCTGCGAGCCGACGGGAACGATCCGCACGTAGCACCGCGGGAGCCAAGGCCTCACGTTCCAGCTCGGCTGCACTCCGCCTTCCCTTCAGGCTGGAGGCTTTTCGCTCTGGATTTCATGGGGATTTCGGCCCGGGACCTATTGGGCTGTGGGACAAATGGTCCTTTGGGAGGAGGGGTGAGGGGAGGTGCGCCGGGTCCTGCTGGATTTTGGGATGCATGGATGTGGCGCAGGGACAGACCTGGCCCTGGGTGCACACAGGAGCTGGCAACCAGCAACACAGGGATGCAAGTTCCAGAACAGATTGGAACATATTTCATTGGCAGAAATGAAATTTTTCCCTTTTTCCCCCCAATCCTGTCCCTTCCTCCTCCTCTCTCCCTCCCTGGGGCTGAGCCCAGAGGTTTATGCAACCCGACAGCCGAGTGACTTGATCGTTCAAAGCAACATCTTAATTACAGGACGTGGTACTGGCACCAAGAAGGACATGGGGCTTTGCAGGGTTAAATCCTCCTCCCTTGCCTAGGGGGACTATTTTTTTTTTTATTATTATTATTATTTTTCCCATCCAAACTTGCTGTTGGGTTGGGAAGCTGGTGCCACTAGCCCAGTTCAACATCCATCGGAGCCCGTGGAAAAACCATCCCAGACTCCAGCATCACCCATGACCTTGTGGGATTCACGGAGCTCCTGGGAAGGAAATGGAGCTTTAAGAGACGATCAAGCACCTCTGGCCAGGACAGGGTGAATAGGGAGGTCAGGGCACCTCCTGCCCAGGGGGTTTCTCAGTTTCCAACTACCCCTCAACAGTGGGAGAAGAGCTTTGGCTGAACCCTCTTTCAGAGGCAATCTAAGCATTTCCTGACTTGCTGTTGATTTCACTGAACAAAGCTTGTCAAACACAACCTGGTCAAAATCCAGCCAGCATAGCATTATTATTATTATTATTATTATTATTTTGGAAAGAGTAGTCAAGGAATTTCATTTGAGCTCATTCTAAGGGGCAGGGCTCTGCTTTTCCCACCCAGCTGCCTGTTTGCTTTCAAAATGGGTCCAATAAACACACACGTGTCAAGCTCCCCATCCAAAGAGGTTGGTTTCTGGAGCAAATGGTGTCTTGGACTTTTTTTTGTGCGAAAGTGTGGGATTTTGGTCAATATAGAGTTTTGCAATTTTTTTAAGTCTACTACTAAAGCACTAACTCTGGGTATTAAAACTGCCCCCAGACTTCCCTGCTCACCCAAAGGTTGCAGGAACAGTATGGGGCTTGGGACAGGGAAGCAGCATGGGATTTCGGGATCAAACCTCTCCTTGATCCTCCAATAAAGGGAAGGGAGATATTAATGAAATAATATCCTCCTGTATTATCATAAGCAGGCAGAGAGGCTTCCCCTCCTGCCTCTTTACCTTGCTTGGGTGGAGCGCGACCTCCACGACAGGGCTGCAAAACCCAAACACGACACCGCGCTCTGCAAACGTGCGCAGTCCAACTGCGGCAGCTCGCAAATTCTGGCAGATTCCTAAGATCAGGAAATTCCTTGAGAGCTCGGGAAATTCTCCAAAACCTAGCGCGAGCTATTTTGCTTGCAGGAGATATCGAGTTCTCCTCCTCTTTCCCTTTTTCCCCTCCCGGCGGTGGTCAGGGGACCCTGGCGCACACGCGCTGCTGCGCAGGGGATTAGAGGAACCCGGCCCAAGGCGAGGGCAGCTGCTCGCAAAGGGGATCCAGCAGAGCCAAAAAGCAGCCGTGAGGTCCCAGCTCCGAGCAGGGCTGGAAGAAGCCCAAGCTGGTATCGGTTACGCTTTTGTCCCCACTCGTTTGCATATGCACTAATAGCTGTGCCTCGTTTGTGGCTGCTCCCCCTTGCACGCACAGCACGTGTGGTGCCTCGGAGCTGGTTGCTGCACAGCGTCCAAAGGGCCCCTCGCAGCACCCGGTGACAACTCCATCCCCGAGGGGATGGGGACAGCAGGGTTCAGCTGGCACTGCTTCAGCAGAGGGCAAAGCTCTAGGAAAGCTGGTGGTGCCTGTAAATCCGGTGCATTGCGGTGCTGCAGCTTGGCACGGGGCGATCGCTTCGTGGGGATCAAGGATGGGGCACAAAGGAGGACGCGAAGGACAAGGCGCAAGCCAGGATGCAAAGGTTACCATTAACACACCTGCACCATGGTGCTGCCTTAAAGAACAAAAATAATATAGAAATTGACATCTATCACCATTCCTGATGTTCCAAGGGAAATGACGCCGCCACATACATCACCAAGAAGAGGTTTTAGGGCCAAATTGCTGCCACCAGCTCAAAGGAGAGGCAGGAGCTGGGCTGTGTGGGCTCCTGCTGGTGGGCACAGATGAGGAAGGGAGCCCTCTGCCCCCAGCTGTGCCCTGCAGCTGCTTTTGCACCAAAAGAACCTGTTTCTCTGCTCCTAGAGGGAGCTTCTTCAGGCACAGAGAAACCTCTGAGATGAGAGGACCTGGCCTAGCCCTGGAGAAGTGCTCAATCATACTGAATTTGGAGGTGCTTCAAAACTCCAGGATAGGCTTTCCTCACTTGCAAAACTACTCCCTGTCCCCAGGGAAAAGCACTTACCCAAGAGATGGAAAGAGCTGCCCGAAGCGCTCGTGCCCATCCCTGCGTCGGTGTGGAAACGATTGGATTATTTCGGTAGCACATGAGGTCATCTCATCTCGCTGAAGATGAGCTCTCCTCAGCCTGGCAGCGCAACCAGGACGCAGCACGGAGCCTTCTCGGAGCGCACCGGGCAGGCCAACGAGGAGCATGAAACCACACAAACCTCCCAGAGCCCAACACGTGTATCCAACATGTGCCTATCCATCCCCTGCCTTCCCCCCAGGGTGATCCTGGCCAGAGTCTTTCCCCCACCCAAGGCACCTTCTGCTCCTCACCACCAGCCACAACCCCTCCCCTTGGCTGCCCACACTTTTATAGCCATCCCCCAGCTCGTTCCCAGCTGAGCCCGAGCTGATGGGCAACAGCTGAGATGAGGGCTGCTGCTCCCGGCTTCTCTGCCTGCCCTGGAGCAAAGCTCGAGCCTAACCAGGCCCCTGGCATCATGCTGGGGATCGCCCCTCCATTCTATCTTCTTCAAAACCCGCCTGGATGCCCCCTGTGCCACATGCTCTGGTGTCCCTGCTTGAGCAGGAAGGTTGGACTAGATGATCCCTAGAGATCCCTTCCAACCTTGAACATTCTGTGATCTTCCCCATTAATTCAGCTTCCCACCTTGCATGTCCCTGCTACTGAACCCAGCTTGGGGCTGCTCCCAGTGCCCTGGCCTGCTCCGTGTCCCTAAGCCAGGCTCTATGGCTGTTCCTGGTAGTGCCCTCTCTTCCCCAGGATCCTGGCAGAGCTGGGAAATGCTCTTCTGAGCACATCATCCCCATGCCACACACAGACCTCCTGCCTGCCCCTTGCCCTCGCTAACTCTCCCCTTTCAGCCTCCCCGTGTGTTTTCCTGGAGGAGGGATGCTAGCGGACGGATAAATAAAGCAACCTGAGTATTATTTTCCCGTTCGGAGCTTGTTTAACCTGTGGTTGACCCCTCCTGGCCCTCCCCAAACCACAGCCCCAGCGTGTGCTGCCGCCGCCACCGCCGCCGCCGCTGCTGCTCTGGCATTTTCATGAATGGCCTTGAGCCCAGGGTGGGAAAAAAAATTGAGCGTGGATTTGGAACAGCTCCATCCCTTCTACCGCACGCGCTAATCTTGACAAATGATCAGCGTGTGGCTTTCGAAACCAGAGATAAGGCTGTCTGACCACTTCAAGTCACCACATTTTCTCACGAAGAAAGCGAGTTTGTTCTCGGCCCCCGGCCGCAGCTTCCTCTGGAGCCTGAGCAAGCCCAGATGCTCCTGCAGAGGCGTTTCTGCTGCCGCCTTCCACCCCACAGCAACGTGGGGACACTGCAATGGGGCTGATGGAGAGGAAAACGTCGGCAACCTCCAAAACGGGCACCTATGGGATGTGCTCTGGCTTTCTGATGGCCCTGGCTGCACCACAAGCACCTCCTGCTTGTGTGACCAGGAGAAATGCCTCTCCTTGGGCTGGGGTCTCCCTGCTGTTAGGATTCCGCACTCACCTGGTCTTTTACCTGCAGCCCTAGGGAATTTGGGGATGCGTCTTGCTTGCCCAGCTGGGCAACACAGCATCGCTCTTCCTCCCGGATCTTCTCTTCCTCCCCAGCCACGAGCTGGGAAAACGATGGGGAGAAGCTGCAGCATCTTCATAGGGATGCTGGAAAGGCAGCAATAGTCTTAAGTGGATCCCATTGGATGGGCCTCATGGAAAACTGGGCACTTCCCCACTCTCACCCAGGTACCAGCCCACTGCCAAGGGCAAAGGCCTCTGTGAGTGCCAAATCTAGGAATGCCTTTGATCCACTGGGAACAGGGAGAAACTCTGCCTCTATATTAGGCTGCTCTCTTGCCTCTCCACATTGGGAAATGAATTTATATTCAGAAGAACTCAGGCTGGGAGAGATCTTGGGATGTCATCCAATCCATTTCCCTACCCCAAACTGGTTCTGACAGATTTCTTTTTTTTAATCTAAATTCTCCTTTAAAATGTCCAGATGGCTCGATACAGTCTCCTCCAGAGCTGCATTAACTTTACTACTCGAGTTTTTTCTTATTAATATCCAAAGTTCCCTTGCTGCACTCTGCTCCTACCCTTGGCAATGCAGAGGACAACCGTGCTCTCAGCCCTAACCCTCTGTGTGTCTCGCGCTGCCCAGCGTGGTGGTTGTCCTTCCAGACGTGGTAGCTCACGTTGAGCTCGTGATGTGCTCTGTGCCTGGATCCTTTCCTGCCGAACCATGGAACAGCCTGGGCCTCCTTGTCCTGACAAGCGTAGCTGATGTGTCCCACCTGTGCTTGTTCTCCATCCTCCAAGGATGCAGAACTTGAAGAAAAGTCAATTTATTTCAAATTGCTTGGCCAAAGTCAACAGTCTGGCTCCATTCTGGACATTCAGGCTTTGCAGGTTGGGCTCCTTCTTTCAAGATGTCCAGTCTCAGCTGCACCAGCTCCAGAGCAGTATGTCCAGCTGCCTTGCAGAGCAGGGTGCTGGGTGCTGGTCATATCACAGGCGCCCAGGTTGACCTGAAGCCCAGTGCTGTAAACTCTGTTGTTTCGAGGGTCCTACATATTAGAGTAGAAGCAAAGGAGCTCTCAGGAGTCCTGTCCTGGACCGTCCTACCACTTCTCCTGCTGTATGATGGGTTGGTGGGCAGGTTTGGTGGTGTGAGCACTTGTGTCCACTGCGCTGAGCTGGTGGGCCCTGTGCAGACACTAAACATGGTACCTAGGTGGGAACAGGAGGTCAGGGGCTGCCGGCTTGGTGACCCATGACAGGAGGCAATTATTCAGCTGACGAGGCCATGCAAGTGTTAATTAAAACCATGTGAGGCAGAACGGGCCACTGTTTGGTGTCATCCACTTGTGAAATTAGCCTTGTGGTGGTTCACCCAGCCCTCCCAGGAGACAGAGCCAGGGCAAGCGCTGCTGGAGCACATCTGCACTGCTGCTCATGTCCTCCCACTGAATCCACTTTGCCGAGTTCCTCTTCAGCTCTGTGCAACGCCCCTGCTTCT
>JAUBOD010000174.1:4496792-4509789 GCA_032353885.1 Nothura maculosa
TGTGAGTAGTTTAACTCTGTGAAAGAACCAACTTCTGGCAGCCCAGATGGAGAACAAACATCCTAGTCACATACGGAGCTACAGCAAGAGCTTATGGCTGGACACAGCCTCCAAGGTCATGTACCCTTGTGGAGGTCGTTCATAGGGTCTTGGATTGACTAAGTGCCCAGATTTAATCTTCAGCATCATCTTTGGTATGATCCTCTTGATTCTCCAGCCAAGAACAAAAGAGCATTTCAGGAATAATTCGGAGTTGCAAATGCTTCCTCTTTGCTGCTCAGCACTAACTTCGTGCAAGATGAAGACTCTTCTCTATTATCCCTCTCACTGGAAGGGGACATGACCATGTCAGAAGGATGGGTTGGGAGGAAGGAGTCTCCTGTGTCCGCTCCAGGTGGAAGTTCTCCAGAGCCAGGTTTCGATGCCTGAGGCCTAGCAGGCCTAGGACTAGCCAGGCCTTGTTGCAAGCTGAGGACAAGAAGAGCATGACTGAGCACCAGAATCAAAGTGAAGCTGCTTGATGAGAGAGGGACTAAATGAATCTTGATTTCATGCCACTTGTGTCTCATGGTTGGGTTCGTTCATGGCTAATACGGCGTATGAAAGTTTTTCCCATAGTTTAGGGCACTCATGATGGCTTTCTTCAGGTGGATTTCTTGACATCTGATAATAGAGGTTATGGTGAATCCATTTCCTCATTGAGGACCCAAGCTTGGCTCTCTGCCTGCTCAGATGCCTTTTAATTTCTCATAAAACAATTAAAAAAATGGAATTCAGTCTCTCTCATGAAAGTGACCCAGATGATCCAAAGTCACTAGGGCTGGACAGCACGGACAGACAGACAGGTACTCACACACATCCACACGCCTGCAAGTGCAATTTCCTCCCGGACTCAGGCCAGCAAGAATGAATGGGCAACCTTAACTTTGCCCCATTGTGCCCAGTCCTTACAACACAGTCTTGAAAGGCAGGATCAAGGGATTTTTAATGCAATTTTTATGCAATTTTTTGCTAGTGTGCAATGGCAAATGCTTTTTCCTAAGGCTTCAGGCTCACACATGTGACACACTGTTATTAAAAGCGGGCCTTGCTCTCTGCACACAAAGGAAAGCTGTGTGTGAGGTTAGTTCTCAGCTTTGGCATCCAGCATTGAGCCACGCAGGCTCCATAGACCTTTGTTTGTTCTTATGGAGTTGCTTATAGGGCATCCCTCCGTAACATCCCTGAGGACCCCAACAGCCAGACACAGCAGCTGGATGAGAACTGCTTCATGCACTGCCAAATATACCCTGTAGAAACCATAACGGAGCCACCTCTAGGGTGTAACCCAACAAATGCTTTATGGCTTGCAGCAATACCCTCAAGGAACCTGGATGGAGACAAGGGGACCTCATCAGAAAGGTAATTGGAAAGGGCCCATTGGTTCATTACACAAACGTTCCCCTCTTCCTTTCCTCCTCGTCTTTCCTCCCCTAGCATGGCTCTCCAATGGATTTTCTTCTGCCAGTGTTTTTGTGCTCACGTCAGACCCAGCCAAAGGCTCCTTCAGCCTCAAAAGGGCCATTTGTCCCAGTAGCTTCTTGTTTCTCTCCTGAAAGGTCAGAAAGGGGCTGGATTTTATTCCTTAGTGGTTAATGTTAGTCCCTGGTGCCAGGACATGGTAGCAACCACTGCCAAAGCTCGGCTAGGGTGTAAGGAGGGATCTTGGCAGTACTCAGTGATGGTTGGAGACCTCCACACACCTTTGAAAGCCACCTATGAGGAAAGGTGGTGACACTCACAGGTCCTCAAAGAAAGGCCAGCAGCTCTTTCCCTCCTGGAAAGAGCATGGAGAGAGAGGCACCAAAACTTCCACAGGAACTTCAGGAAACATTTCTTGACTGTGAGGGTGACAGAGCCCTGCAACAGGCTGCCCAGAGAGATTGTAGAGTCTCCTTCTTCGGAGATCTTTCAAATCCGCTTGGATGCAGCCCTGTGCCACATGCTCCAGGTGACTCTGTGTGTGTGTGTGGGGGGGTTGGACTAGATGACCTCTGAGGTCCCTTCCAACTGTAAGCATTCCGTGATTCTATGAAGGGCACGTGTCCCAGTGCACCCGTGGAAAGGCAACCCAGGAGCCTCCATTGCGAGAAGTGGCGATGCCGGCTCCGCTCCGGTGCCTTCCGTCCCGTTACAGAGGGACTGGTGGCACCGCGTGGTGCCGAGGGCAGCCCCGTGCGCGACCACCCCCCGCACGGCCCTGGCGCGTCCCCCCCGCCCCGTGGGCGCGCGGTCGGTGGCGGCGCGAGGGGCGGGGAGCCGCGTGGCGCCCGCCCCCGCCGCCGCGCTACTAAAGCGGAGCGGAGCGAAGCGGAGCAGCGAGAGCAGCGGGCAGGGTAGGGCGCAGCGGGCGGCGCTGGGCAGCCCCCGGCCGCCCCCCTCCTTCCTCCCCGGTTCCGTCGCCGTCCTGGTCGCTGTCGCCGCCGCGGGACCATGCGCAGGGCTCGCGGGCGCGGGGCTCTGCTCGCCTGCCTCTCCCTGGGGACGCTGCTGGCGCTCGCCGATGCCAAGGGCACCTTCTACCCGCCCGCCGCGCCGCTGCCCTACGGCGGCAGGTACAGCCTCTACACGGCCGGCTCCAGCCCGCAGCTCGGGCCCGGCAAGCCCGTGGGCAAGCACAAGTAAGAGACCCGCGCGCGATCCGCCCCACGGCTCCGCCACGGGCACCGGCCGTCGGGGGCTGCCCGCGTGGCGGCGCTGGCGGCCGTCGGGGGGTCCCGGTACCGGCGCGAGCGCGGGCGCCACGGGGCCGGTTCCGTCCAGGCGGCAGCTCCGAGCGGGTCCCGGTCGCCAGGCGCTGCTTAATGGGAAACGGTCACTGGTACCCACCCGGGGCACTGTCCGTGGGCACCGAGGGTGGGGACCCTTGCTGGGCACTGGCTGTGGGTGGCAGCCCGTCCTGGGGGCTGGTGCAGAGCCCTGGAGCGAGGGGGGCTCCCTCCCTACATAGAGTAAACCTGGGAGCGCTAGGGAGCCCCTTGGTGCAAGTCCCTTCCGTAGGGTTGTATTTCCATGAGGAAAAATGTGTGAGCGCCCTGGGGAACACAGGAGCTGCAGGCCCGCGTGGGACAGGGCTGGGGCGTGCGTGGGTGCGAGCAGGAGTGCGTGTGTGCACATGGATGGGGCGTCGTGTCCCCGTCCTGCGGGACACAGGCCCTTGGGGACAGGACAGAGGCACGGCCACGTACCGATGTGCACGTGAAAACGCAGCTCGGTTCGGAGAAACACCAATTTACTTTCTGGCTTGTAAAGCAGGGGCTTGCTAGAGTTTAAATGTGTTTTTGAGTAACCCGGAGAGCTCAGGCAGAAGAGGAATGTGAGCTCTAAGTGTCTAAGGGACTTTTTCCATTTGATCACAGAGCGGGCGCTCTACTGGCGGGGGGCTCCCTTCCCACGGAGCTTGTTCCCAGGGCTCGTTTCTGTCCCTCCTCAACAGGGAAGGATGTGGGGTTACGAACAAGCTGAAACACATAAGGAACTCTCAGAATGAACAATACTGGCACTGCCAGTGAAAGGTTTCCAAAGCCGTAACATTTTCCAGCTGCTCACTCTTAAAACATGAGGCTGGAGCTATAAAACTGCTAGCCACAGGTGGGTGAGAAGGAAAGCATCTCTGCAAAGCAGCCAGCCAGACCAGCCCTAACCTCTCCCATAGGTAGGCACAGGAGGCAGTGTTATTTATCCCTAGTGGCCCCCAAATTGGCCTGTGTTGGCTACTAGCTTGTTCAAAGAGGGCTTTGCCGTGGATGCTGGATTTGTGGATAGATGGTGATCCTGTATTTCCATACACATGCACACATGACCTTCCTTCCCTGCAGCTAGGAAAAGCTGCTGGCCTTAGTTCCTGAAGAGCCCTGTATGAAGACAAATGACTCATTTCATGGAGTAGCGGGGAGCAGACCTGACCCCAGCCCACCCTGTGAGCCTGGCAGCCTCTTGCCAGAGCACATCCATGTAGCCTCAGGAGGCTGGGAATGCCGGTCGCTACCAGGGACATGGGACTGGTGGTGGACAGTGGGAAGAGAGTCCTCAGAGAGGGGCCCGGTTGTCCCAAGGATGGGAATCAGGGGGTGGGAGCCTCCTGGTGAGGAGCTGATCTCCCAGAGAGGGCAATTTTTATATTTATGCCCCGGTTCTTGCCCTGTGCAGGGCTCTTACAGTCCTGGGGAGCTCACGGCAGCTGTGGTTTGGGGGAAAAGTTCTCTAGTCACTGGCCAGCAGGTTCTTTTTCCCTCCATGGCCATCCTGGCAGGCCCCAAACTTGCTCCCTTCCCAGGTAGATGCAAAGCCAGTCCACACTGTGCTGGGGCCCTGGGCCTCCTTCCTCTGGGCCTCCTTCCTCTGGGGGAGGCTGCTCCAACAAGCTCAAAGCAGAGGGCTGCTGCTGGAGGACACACAGGTTCCTGTCTGTTCCCTCTCATCCCTCCCTGTCCTTCTCCTCCAGCCCTTCTGCTCCACTACAACTGTTCCTGTCCCTTCTGTTGCCGGCACCTGCTGGAGGTGCCTGAGCATCATCCGGACCACCTTGGTACCGAGAGCCAGGCTGAGCCCCCTGCAACTCGTGTCTCTGGGGACACAAGGCTGCTCCCCCAGGTCACACAAGGGGCTGCTGGCTCTGAACTAGCACAGGTGGCACCAGGGGAGCTGCAGCTGCTTCCAGGCTGTGACCAGAGGCTTGTGCAGCAGCAGAGCCACTTTGCAGGGGACGAGCAGGGTCCTCCAGCATCACTGAGCAGCACCCGCACACCAGGAGCTCCATCTGCTCCCGCCTGCCCACCCTGCATCCCACTCCGCTCCTGCTCTGCCATCTGCCACATCCCCGTGCCCTCAATCACAGTCCCTGTGAACCAAGTGCATCTGCTCCCCCCTGCAGCCCAGCCTCCAGCTGGAGCCGCCTCGGCCTCCAGCTGGAGCCGCCTCGGCCTCCATCTGCCCAGCCCCATCCCGGGGGCTGGATCCCCGCTCCAGCAGCCCTCCCGTGCAGCCTTCCTCCCCACGGCCTCCTCAGAACATGACAGTTGCCACCTGGCTCCCAAGTGGGTCTGCACCCTTGGGTGGGCACCTGGCTGCAGATGGGATGCCAGGAGGGAGCAGGTTCTGCTCTTGCTGGAGATCCCTGTCTGCTGCAGGAAGACATGGGTGATGCTGCATTCCCAGAGGTTCCAGTTGCTGCCCTGTTGGAGCAGGGAGCTGTGGTCCTGTGGGTCTCCTCTGTGGCTGTAGCAGCACTTGTGTCCCTGCAGCAGCATCCTTGGGTTCTCAGGCTGGGCCCCGGCTCCAGCTGCGCTGTGGGAATCAGGGGACCTTCCATCTCTCCGGGCACTGCTGGAGCTGTTTGGAGGAGCTGCTCCTGGATGTGGCCTTGCTGGTGGGGCTGTGCTTGTCCTACAGCCCACGTCAGCCCTAGGACGGTGCTGGGCTGAGCACAGCGTTGGCTCCAGGCTGCTGCAGCTCTGCCTAAGCCTGGCACTGGGGGGATGCAGCGGTGCCCACAGTGAAGGCAGCGCATGTACAGGGCGCTGTTGGTCTGAAGGGATCTGGATTTCCTGATATTGCAACCGGGTAAAGAATCAGAGGCTGCTCCAGGAGAGTGAGCACAGCGCGTTTCCAGCACCAACACCTGATTCCTCCCGGGAATCTCCGTGTCTGAGGGGGCTGCCAGTGGAGCAGCCCTTGCCCTGGAGCTGGAGGACGGCAGAGCAGCCCATGCAAAAGCCACCAGCTCAGAGGGACCTTGAGGACGAGGATGCTGCCGAGGCCCAGCAGAGCTGTGCCAAAGGGTTTAGGGATTTAGCAGTCCTGTAACCCAGTGAGCAAATACCTGGATCTACTGACACCAAGGAGGAGACACCGCAGGGCTGGGATTTGCCAACAGGACACAAGCCAAGTCCCAGCTGCCAACAGAGGACAGATGGCAGCGGGTGACAGTGACTGGGCAGGGTTGGTCCATCTGGTGCTTTCCAGAGCTGCTGGGGTCAAGGCAGGTGAGAGCTGAGGACTGATGCAGTTCGGTCAGCCTGGCTGAACGAGCAGCATCTGCCCAATCGTGGCCTCCTGCACCCAGGAAGCAACCCGGGCCTTTAGGAACCCTTCACTGCATTCCCAGCCTTGTGCTTGAGCCCTCTTGCTGTCCCTTCTCTAGGTCAGTGCTGGCCAATGTCCCATCCCAGCAGCTGGGAGGGCCTTCTGGCTGCCTCCCCTCCAACATATTAGCTGTATTGGCCAGGCAGGCAAAGCAGGGGCTGGATTGGCACCGCTGTGCCCCGGGGTGCTGCTCTGTGCCCCAAGGGGCAGAGGGTGACGGGGTCTCGCTGTGCTCTCCCCTAGGAGCTACTGCGCCTACGTGGTGCAGCGCAACGTGACGTGCACGCTGCAGGACGGCGCCGAGAGCTACGTCAAGGCCGAGTACCACAAGTGCAGCTGGGGCCCCAAGTGCCCCGGCAAAGTGCTGTGAGTACCCGCAGGGGGTTGGGGGGCACCGCTCGCTTCCCCGGGGCCCTTCCCTCGCTCCAGGTCACAGGGATGCCCATGGGCCCGGGTAGGACAAGGCACCAACATCTCAGGCTTCCTAGCACCTTTGGGCCACAAGAGAGGCAGTGCTGTCTCCTGCCACAAATAAACCCTGCAGTTTGCACAGGGGATGTGGAGGGGAGCACAGCGCCCGAGCCCTCCAGTTTGGCACAGAGGCAGCAGCTAGATGAGAATGAGAAGGAAAGGAAGCAGAGCCCGTGCCTGGGGCACGCCGAGGGCTTCCTGCCCCGGGAAAATATTTGCAAACCGCTCTGCCACCTAATAAACACTGCTGGGAAAAGCCCTGCCGGGCAGGAATGGGGCCACGGAGACACTGGGGCTTTGTGCTCCGCCGCACGGCCTGGCACGCGCTGCTGCTCCGTGCCCGACCCCGCGGGCCCCCCAGCAGCAGCCCGAGCTGCTGCAAACAGGGCTGGAAGGGGCTGTGGGCAGAGCTGGCAGCACAGGACTCACCCCATGTCTGCGCTCGTGGGCCTGTTCACTGAGGCTTTTGTTCCTTGCTGCACTGTGAGCAGTACGCGGAGGGTTTTGGATGTCCTGCAGCCACCAATTCCTGTGGAAGAGACCTGCAGAACATCTCCTGGCATCGTAGTGTGTCCATCACAGCATTCGTGCAGCCTGGACAGCTGAGGAGAGACCAGGGCCAGTTTTGTTACCGGCTTCTTGCCTTTTCTGCAGGCTGCAGCCCTTCCAAGCAAGTTTCTACATCTTAAGGAAGAAGGAAAGACCATAGAAACTTGGATACTTCTGTGAAGAGGAATAATAAAAAGAAGAGTTAGTTTTTCCAGCTACTGTATCCACTTTTCCCCATCTTTTTTTCCCTTACATCTGTGTAACTTCCATATTGAGGACCTCTGGCACCTCATCCCAAGGACAGGAGAGCAATAGCCACCAGTGCTAACCACTTTTTGAAGTCTGGTGCTTCCAAGAAGACAAACTCACCTCCTCAGGAGTTTACTTTCCCACATTGTGCTTATGCTGGTAAAGCAGCATCCTCACAGGCCACAACTTGGGGCAGGAGCATGGAAGAACCTTGGGTGGGGACCCATGTGCTACTTGAGCGAGCCGATAGCTCTCAGGGTTTTATTCCCTGGACCCACATCTACACAGTAAGACCGTCTGTGTCCGTCTCCTCCAAGACCTTCTGCTAGGGGTGCTGGAGAGGAACAAGGGCTAAATTGTGTGTGTGTATTTTCAAAACAACAAGTGTCAGGATGTTTATGTTCCTTTGGTAAATTTAGACTGGAAACTTCCAAAAGGAGATGAAGGACTTTTCATCAAAAAGTATTTCAACCCTCCCATCGATAGCAGTGCAAGAAGAGAGTAGAGGATTTTTACCATCCAGGAGATGCTTGAGTCAACCCAAGCTAGAGCACATAGTATCCAAAACTAGTGAACTTCCACACTAATATCAGAAGTTCCATTAAAAAGAAACAAATGAACAAAAAACTCCTATTAAGCCTCCTGCTCAGTCCCCCACAAATTCTTAAGCAATGGCTTTGGACCATTGCTCTCTCCTCACACCCCTGCGGTATCCTCAGTCTTGTCTAGTTGTATCAATAGCTTGTTGGGGAGAATTCCTACCCTTGATGTGTGCAACCCTGGAGAGGGTGGACAAGTGTCTGTGGTGTGCCAGTTAATGAACTGTGTGCCCAGAAACATTTTGCTGATGCTACGCTGTGCAATGGTGGAGAAAGAGCTCCTTGAGGAGGTAGTTAATACTTTGCTGATGAAGGACATGTGTCTTGGCCCAGCTTTCCAAGATGTCCACTTGTGCACGGCCTACACAACACATGGCCACTGTCTTCTACATTACATTTAGATTGTTTTCTCAACTGTCTTCTCTTTTCCTTCTCTCTCCTGGAAAGGTATCGCACCTTCTTCAGACCCAAATACAAGATTGGCTACAAGACAGTGACGGAACTGGCTTGGAGGTGCTGTCCAGGCTTCATGGGAGAAGGGTGCCATGACAGCCCCACCGACCAGCCTGGCCTCCTGCCCCAACATCCCAGCCCGAGAATGCCTCCTGGGCAAAATATGTTCCCAATTCCTCGAGTTCCTCCCCCTCCAAAAACCCACCCTGACCTGTTCGCAGGACCAAAGAAGAATCCATATGGTGAGCTCATACTTCACATCGTTAGATCATTCCAGGAAAGCCTATTCCATAGTTCTTGTTCACAAGCCTTCCCATTTCTTCTGTTCAAGTACAGGGGACAAATTTGGCAAGCTTTGTTAGTAACCTGTTTCCTGATCACAGAAGTGATTTCGTTGGTTTGAAGATCACTTACCTTATTTTTAAGGGTTTTTTTTTTTCCAAGAATATACCACTTCAAATTTGCTTCTCATCACTGCTTTGAAACATTTCTCCCTCAATTTTAGGGTAGCTGGAGTGTTTTGAGAGGGTTTTCCTTGTCCCCTTGAGACTGTTCTCATTTAGTGACATTAGGGGAGAAGTGCAGGGATGTTAACGTTTGGGTGAAACGGCAACAGGAGCCAGAGCAGGAGCTACTGTTAATAGGGAAGAGGTCTCCAATTAGGAAGACAGCGCAGGAAAGGGGCTCAAAGCACTGGCCCTGACTGTCCCCTCTCTGGTTCTTTCCCTGCACAGGCAGGAAGCTCCCAGGCCTTTTTGGAGACCGCCTGGATCGGCTGGAGGAGGAGGTGAGGCGCCTCTCCCAGGCCTACGACAGCCTGCACACCATGGTGAGCGGCCTGGGCGAGCGCCTGCGGCTGGCGATCCGCGAGGACACCACCAAGATGATCGGCTCCCTGATGAACAGCCCCGGGGTGCCCGACTCCACCGTGGGCTTTGGCATCATTCCCGATGGCCTGGTGGATGTGGCGGACAAGGCCGACATTGGCACATTCCCTCCCGTGGGGGAGATCCTGACCAAGGTGACAGAGGTGAGCGACGTGTTGAAGACCAAGGCGGACTTGTTGCACGAGGTTCGTGGCATGGTCCTGGACCACGATGGGCAGATCAAACACCTGCTGGAGTCGGCCCAGCCCTCACCACTCACCTCCATTGACATGCTGGAGGAATATGTGGACACCCGGCTGAGCAACCTGCGTGGAGAGCTGCTCGATGGCTTTGAGAAGAAGCTGGGGAAGATCCAGACCACGTGCGACTTCCGGATCCAAGAGGTGCGGCAGCAGTGCGAGGAGGAGAAAGCTGCCAACCTGCGGCTGCAGCAGACGCTGGATGGGAAGGAGTTAGAGATCAAGAAAGAGATCTCCCAGCTGGAGACCCAGATCCAAGGGCTGACAGTGGTGGAAAGCTGCTGCAGCAACCTGGACTACCTCACCGATCGCATGAACATCCTAGAGAAAGGCCTGCACAGCATCTCTGAGTCCCAGAAGAACCTGCACTCACGGACGGATGGAGAAGTCTCCACTGTCACCCTCGAGAACCTCTTTGAAGGCCGCTTTGAGGATCTGGAAGCCAGACTCAATGCCACAGAGAGGGAAACAGGGAACTGCTGCTCCAGCGTAGAGGACAGCATGAGGGGCACAGTGGTAGCCGAAGTGGATGGCATGAGGACAGCCTTTGAAGACAAAATGCAGACCTTAGAGGACAGATTCATGACCATAGTGGGGGAGCTGAACAACGTCAGCACTCCTATGGGCATGGATGGAGCAGTGGTGCCCGTGCTGGAGGGGGAGCTTGCCAGCATGAGGAAGCGTACGGACGAGAGGCTGGAGGTGCTGCAGAACCGCCTCGTCACGCTGGAAAGCACTTGCACCCTGGGCTGCACCTCCGCCTCCAAAGATGTGGAGACCTTCCGGACAGAGATAGAGGACTGCCAGAACAAGAATCAGGACCTGCTGCTCCGCATGGACAGCAATTACGACCTCCTGAGCAAGCTGAATGCCACTATCTTAGAGATCCAGCGGCGAATTGAGGAGGAGGCATCGGGAGCTTTGCAAGGGGAGATCACCTTGCTAAAGATCAACTTGAACACCATGAGCAAGTCCCTGACAGGTCTCAAGGACTCCGTCTCCCAGTACTCAGACACTGTGGCACACGTCAACTCCTCATTGGATGAGCATGAGCGGAAAATCGAGGATGAGGTCCACTCCATCCAGGAGAAAATCAGCGACCAAGGCTCCCAGCTCTTCTTCAGCAACCGGCGTGTCCTGAACCTCAAGGGAGACTTGGAACGACTCAAAGCCAGGATTGTCAGCGACCTGAGCTCCTGCAAAAGCGTGGCCCAGGACCTACAGCAGGAGATTGCTCACTTTGATGAGCGGGTGGCACAGGTGGAGAACCTCTGTGGTAGGCTAGGTGCGGTCACAGGAAGCCTGGACATCATCAGGGACGAACTGGAGAAACACACAGGCAGTCTGTGGGACTACATGGACCATATGAATGGGACCCTGGCTGCCCACTCTCAGGAAATAACAGGACTGAAGGACAACCTGCTTGACTGCCAAGCCAAAGTGTCCGAGCTGGCTGAGCAGGTCAGCCACTTGGAGGAGCAGGCAGACATTAAGCAGCATTAGCCATCCTGACACTTCTTTCTTCTCCTCTCCGCCATGAAGAACAGAATTAACTTATATCACACAGACTTACTCCAATGTGACGAGGGTTCTTTGGATATTTTTTTAATTAAAAGATAAATTAAAAGCTGCTACAAACCCTTCTTCCCCAGCCCCCTTTCTAAAAGGATTTACCAGCCCTACTTTCCCATTATTGTGCTTCCCTCCCAACGTTCAGCAGCTGTACGGACCCCGCAGAGCCTGCGCTGCAGCTGGAGGGGGTGGTTTGGCTTCTGGACTGATGGTTCCAGAAGGGCAATTCAAGAGGAAGCTGGAGGCGGGCATTTTTTGTTATTATTTTGTGGATTTATCACTTTTTGAAGAATGAAACTCTGTGAGTTGGGAAATAGAGTTTCTCTGACCTAAAGCCCACCTGCATCTTAATCCAGGGAGCAAAGAGAGCCAGCACTCCCTACAGGCAGCAAAACTCACCCCAGGAACTGTGGCTTTCAAAGAAAACATGTATTGTCATGTGCCCCTGGGAACTATATTCCTTTCTGAGGCATCAGCCCTTCTTGTGTAAGGTAGACCCATTTATACTGCTCATTCCTCCATGAAAACACACATGCACTAAAGAGCAGATGAGGATATGCATTCAGAAAATACATATATGTATATATATTTTGAACAATCCACGGTCATGGTGCTTGTCCAAGGATGAAGTCTTCTAGTGGTGCCTCCCATCTCCCTTGCTCTATTTTGGAAAACCACCCCAGCAGCTAAGAGTTTCCCCACATTACATAGAGGAAGGACACCCAGGGTACCTTGCTCTCCGGTCACAGCTGGGACAGGCATGAAGGGTCATGGAAATCCTGCATCTTCCCTGGTTTCCCACAGTCCTTGGGATGTTACTGAAGATGCGTGTTGCTGCAAGGTGCCTGAAGAGCAGCCCTGTCCTCCAGCTCTGGTCCTCTTCTATTATTTACTTGAACTGTGAACATGGGCTCCCTCCTGTCGTCACAGGGCAGCGAGGTCCAGCTGTGAGGGAACCACCACGTTCAGCCAGCACAGGAGCATGAAGCTGCTTCCTCCAGCTGCTGGCGAGTGCCAAGGAAAGGGAAGGCAGGGATCACTCGCAGCCTTGTTGAGGAGCAAGCCAAGACCTCTCCTCAGGACAGCCATGGGGAAGGACTGACCCCCATTCAGGCATCGAGGCCAAGCTGGTGGAGTACAAGACCTGCGTGATTTTCCCAATTTCACTCTGCTTTCCCATGACAGGGCAGCCTTTCATATACTCAAGCGACCCTTATTTGCCCTGTGGAGCTAGTGCCTCTTCCCCACTGCTGCTCCCCACCCAATCCAGCTCTTTGGACCCAAGAAGTCTTTCGGTCAGCAAAGAGGGACCACAGTTTCAGAAAGGATGATGAAGTAATTAAAGAGCCTGTATTTGACCAGCTCTGGCACTTTATAGCAGAGGAATCGGCCTTCCTATGGGCTCAGAGCCACAGCTAACAGCCTCTCACCTCATTGAGCCTCCAGCCCCATTGCCTGCTGTCACCCTGCCCTGCATCCTTGCTCTTCCCCACCATGATTACCTGGGTCAGGATGCACCACAGGAGCCTGTAGCACCTGCCTGGGGCTGCTCTCACAGGCTCAAAGCAGCAGCGATGCTCAAGAGAGGTGCAACTTGTCCATGCTGGTCCCTCTTTAAATAGAAGATTCCTCCCAACACTGGGAGAATTGATGAGGACCACCCAGTCCTGCTGGCCCTGTCTCCTTACCCAGATGGGGTAGAACTACCCTGTCGGGGCTGAGGATGGTCATAGTAGCAAAATCCACCCACTCTGCTCTAGAGATTGCCAAGTTAGGGTTGCACGGTCCCTACTGGTCCTTCTACAGCTAAGAGAGGAAGGAAATGAGAAGCAACACCCATCTGCCTTGAAGCATC
>JAUBOD010000174.1:4509889-4522040 GCA_032353885.1 Nothura maculosa
TGCACGGTCCCTACTGGTCCTTCTACAGCTAAGAGAGGAAGGAAATGAGAAGCAACACCCATCTGCCTTGAAGCATCACACAGAAACTCCTGTTAGACTACAAGGTGGGTTTGGGGCTCAAAGTCAGGATTTCAAAGCAACCCTTGGCACTGTTCAATGACCTGGAGAACCCTCAGCTCAGAAGAGCCCCCTGCCCAAGCCAACCTCTGTGTTTAGTCACAAGAGGGATAAAAAAAAGGGCTGCAGCAACCAAAGAAAAAAACCAAGCACCAGGTATGGGCTTGTCAGGCAGGCCAGTAAGCCACAGCTTGGGCTGAGGAGGAACAGCTCCCTCCAGCACCAAGGAAAGGGGATTCTGGTAACAAAGCTAGGACAGGAGGAGCCTTCCAGAAAATGGTGCTATGTTTGGACTATTCCTGATGTTTCACTTGAAGATAGGGACAGTTTTTAGTTCAGTTCTCAGCTATTCATGCTTAAAAAGTGAGATGAACTCTGTGTTAAATAGGGCATTTTTTTCTTGTGCTTGTAAAGAGGGAAGGAGACTGGCCCCGTGTGGTGGTTCTTGCACAGGGCAGGCCTCCAAGGTGGTTGGAATCTCATCTTAAGAGCCTGTATTTTATTGTTTTTAAAGCCTTGTACATTTGTTCAGATTTTAAAAGCTGAAAGACTGTTTGTATGGAAAAGGAAAATAAAGTATTTCTTGCTGAGGTTTCCAACATCAAAGTGACAAGTATGGCTTTAAGAAAAAAAATGAGGTTTAAAAAACAAACAAACACACCACCTTTTTAAAGCCATTCCACATGCCCAGAAGGCTGCAAGTTTCATCTCCACCAAGAGACACCCTCAACAGAACACTTCAGGAGGATAAATGCACCTGCCTTTGAGTCTTTGCACAATCTGGTTTCCCTCTTTCATGCACAGCACTTGAAGGGACAAGAGACAGCCTGGATTAAGGCACTATTTATTAATGCTATTAGTGAAGAACACTCGAACCCTGACAGCTTACAGCTACCATTATGAGTTGTCAAGCCATGACACCTTCACTCCATCAGCTGCCAAATGAGGCAGCTGGACTGTCTGGGAACACCAGTGAAACCAGAGGTAGAAATAGCTATGCCAGAGGCTCATCAATAAATACAATGACCCATCACCTTTAAAAAAGTCATGCTTTAAACATATCAAGAATGTTAAGAAAGCACCTGGTTTAGAGGAAGTTTCATTTTAGTAAATTAGTTTTTCTAAAGATAGAGCTCCTCTACCCTCATTTTGTCCCTTGAGGAATATTTGTAGTGCAGAACAACCCGTATCAGAAGTGCAGGACACCCGAGCAGCACATAGCAGCAAGAGATGCATCTGTTGCACCTAGTCCCAGCAGATGCTCATGGAGAGTCCTTAGCCTGGTGTCCATGAGCAGCAGGGTCAGGAGAGGTCTTCCAAATCAATGACAGGCAGTGGAGGTCTCCAGTAGGCAAAGTGGCTGTACTCAGGACACTCCAGGGCAGCATTCCCGTGCTGCCCCAGCGGAGGGAAGATCAGCTCCACCAGCTCTGACAGCCGCTCGTACCTACGGGGTAAAAACAGAATTGTTGCAGCAATGGATAAAATGAAGCTTGAGGAAATTTTGACTGCAGGGGTCTTGCAAACAGGTCAAGCTGATATTATTGTATTCCCCAGTCCTTGCTCAGTCTGTAGACATGTCTAGCACTGCCATCACAGAAGTGCTCTTAGCAGCCTGCACAGGAGACAGACTAGTTAAGTCCAAAGTCTTGTTTGCTTAAAGCCCACAAGAGTCTTCCTTGTGTCAAATCTAGGTTAACTCAAAGCTGCTAAGGAATATGGAAGCAGCTTACGTCGACTTGTGGGTCTTTGTGAGTTCCTGGATCAGTTCTCCCTTAGGGTTGACAGTAAATATGTGACTCTCCAGTAGTCCTACTTGCTTGTAAGCGTATACATCCTGCCAAGAGAAAGCCAGTAAGAAGTGTGAGCCACAGAAACTTGACACAAGCCTTCCCAGCCTCCTCCTCCTCATCCCCAAGGAACCCACTCACATTGGGTTTGTTCCCAAAGGCTGCAAAGAAGGGCTGCTTTGTGGCAAAAAGGTTTTGGATATCCATCAAGCAGGCAACCTTGAACATCTCTGGCTTCTTCTCAATCACCTCCCTGCAACACAAAGGACAGGAATGGAGCCTAGGTCAGGGTAGCATCACCAGGCTGGGACTGCAGACAGCCACACTGGGGCTGGGAAGGTTTTGAAGGGCAACAGAAGCTTCAAGTATTGCAAGAGCTTCACCACAAAGCTCTGGGGAAGGCAGGCCAAGGTCTTCCTGCTGCATCCCATGAAAGGCATCCAATACTACACAGGCCACATGGTTTAAAGCTGGGATATCCCTCAGCTTTAGCCTGGGAAAGAAGAAAGTACCATCACTACGGGCCAGGAAGGTACAGGGGACAAAAAGTGGTACCTGTGGAAGGCAGAGAAGAGGCTGCTGGGGGCCAGCAGGATGGGGCCCTTGGGGAGGGCGCAGCCTTGCTCGTTGACCCATTTCAGGTAGCCTTTGGTGATGTGTGCCATGCCTATTGCTCTTGCTGAGCAATAGAGGAACTTGTAGCCATTGCTGGAGGGAGTGCAGAGAACCTGTCAGAGCTGTGTTCTGAACACAGAACCCTCTGAACCCTCCTGCTATCCTGTTAGGGCATGATTGAATGCCTGACATAACCAGAATCTGCTTGGCCCCTTCAACAGACAGGATGGCTTTACAAGTGCAGTTTACAGGGAGCTGGACAGTCCCTACAATCCCTCTTAAGGCGCCCGCTTTGCTAGACTGACAGCCCAGGCAGACAGTGTGCTGTTCTTGTGGGATCAGACACTAACAGATTCAAGGTGCAGATAAAGGTAAGTACCAGGTATGGCAGCACAGAAGGGCTCAGTCTGGCTTCACAGAACACAATATAGTCCTGGTTTCACACTAAGCCTGGCTGAGCAAAGAGCAAGTCAACAGTGCCTCTTAGTGGCCAGAGATCCCAAGTCAAAGAGACAGAACTTTACATTGGGCTCCTGCACATGCTGTATCCATGGCCACAGGGACCCAATATCAGCAAGAGCTAAGATAGCTCCAGACCTCAAGGCAAGCATTTGGCACTAAGCTTCCCTTCCACCACCCTTCCACCTCCCATCAGCCTCAGGGTGCTAGTGGACCTAATACCTACAGGTGGATTTTGTGGAAGAGCTTAGCAATTCCATGATGAGTCCAGTCTTTTCCCAGATGTGGCAAGATGTGTCCTAGAGCATCTGACCTAATAGGAAAGAGAAAACAAGTCAGGCTGATCTAGCCAAAAGGCAATGGAATTGGTGCCCTCCTGGCTGCTTATGCAAGCCTTGAAAGGACACTTCCCTCTGACAAGGGCAGCCCAGACAGGGAAGATACAGAAGGATGTTTTACTTGGTGATGGTGCCATCAATGTCCGAGATCACCACCTTGTCATCCCAGTTCCACAGGTAGATGGTGGCCTCACAGCGACACGTGCCCTGGTACTGAGTTGTCACACTGAATGCCACCTCATTGGGGCCATCCTGCAGGTTGAGCCTTCCCTGCAGAAGAGGGGGAACACCATGGAGAAGTGACACCACCACATCATGGAGGAAGAACAGCCTATGGCAGCTCAGCCAGGAAAATAAGACTCTCTGAAGCAGAGTCCTAAACATGGTACATGAGCACCAATTCACTGCCAGTCCAAAGACCAAGGCCAAGACTGTCACTTAGCTAAGCCACAGAGATACCAGGTCTCTAACGGGGTTGCAACTGAGGGCAAAATACTTGAAGTCCTATAAAAACATAGGTCAGAAGTAGAAAGTCTCATGAGAAGACCACATTCCCTCTACACAAAGGCAAGCCAGTGAAGGAGGGGAGTACGCACAATTTGTTTGGAGGAAAGACGCAGAGATTTCTTGTAGGTTGGCAAAGATTTATGTGCTGATGTGTCCTTTGCTAAAAGGTCCCCAACATCCAGGGGCTCATCATCACTGGACGATACCTCCTCCTCCTCCCTACGTAAAGAAGGAAAGAGGCTTTCTGCTTTTCCATGCAGGCCATGACTTTCCCCAGGAACACAGATCTGGAGGGAATCCAGAAGGAGACTTGACCTGGGATCAGCCAGAGTATTAACAGAGATTTTTGCCCCCAAACACCAAGTAAGTTTAGGAATATCTGCTCATTAAGAGAAGATCAGGTCCCCTATAGACATCCCTCCTAACTATTGCCTTTCTCCTGCTGCTAGGCATGGCACTCACCTCTGCTGAACAGAATCCAGCTGCAGTGTCTCCACATCAGCCTTGCCTGGTCTTGGTTGTGGCTGCAGACAGAGGGGCACCATTAGCACCTCACTGCAGTAGTCAGGGATAGCAGCAGAGGCCACTTTTATCACTGGCAATTGGAGCAGTGATACTAAAACCTGTGGCAATGCGGTCCCCCCACCTGTTAAGGGGACATGCCACATGGATGGCACATGGACCATGGAGAAGGACAAGCTGGTCCTGCTGTAATCTGCAAAGCAGGCGAGTCTGCAGGCATGCCTGGACTCCGTGAGGCCACAGGAAGACTCAGCACTGCCAGGGTGGTCACTGGCTGCTACTTGGGCACTGACAGACCTGATGGGGCCACCTGCAGTAGACACCTTGCTAACAGGTACCTCTTCTCCTGCACTCACTCTCAGGTCAGACCCAAGAACCTGCTGCTCTCCTTCCTCCCTATGCTTACTGGTGGCCAGAACAACTCTAACTCAGGGACACATCTGCCACAACCACCACTATAAACATACCTCCTCTGTGGGGAATTCTTGCCTTCTCCAGGAGAACCACCACCTGCTGCTCTTCTTTGGCATCTTCTCCTTCACTAGTCGATCAATGGTGCTCTATGAACATGATAGAACATAGAAACAAGTCATCCTCCAGCACAGAGATGCTAAGATATCCAAGAGCCTTAAGGAAACCTTTTCTTGGACTTTTTTTTGGCCAAATCATTTAGAGGGTAGAATGAGCTCTTGTGTCCTGTCATGAGCTGAGGCAATTTGAGGAGAAAGAGTGACAATTTGAGTGGTTCACTAGAAACCAGGAAAAAGCCACTCCCGAGGTACATCCAAGGAAAGGACAGATCATGGGGCCTGTAGGCTACAGCAATGCTCAGCTTTACCCTAGATGGTTTACAAAGCCTGGGGGGAAAAAGATTAGGGCTTCAAGAATGCAGTGGAGCTACCAACAGATATAGATTGTGTGTGGGGATGTGTCACTGACCTCAGGGATGTTCTTCTGGAAGGCCTGAAGAGAAAGGACCATGGGAGCAGCCACTGCCCAGTTGTAATACCTGAAACAAGCAGAGAGATGGAAACACCACAGCACAGACTGAGCAGTCTCAAGAAGGCAGTGGGCAAGAGACAGGCAGCACATCTCCATGCAAGCCAGACAGTAAAAGAGGTCTGGAAGATCTCTTATGTTGTCTCAGAAATATAAAGACCAGTCACAGCTTGGCTAGAGCAGCAGGCAGACAATGATGTCCTTTTTGGTCTAGAGCATCCCTCAGGCATGTCCATTTGATCACTACATGCAGAAAACAAACCAGACTGCAGACTGCTACGTGACCATATGAGCAAGCAGGCCTTCCAGGATGGGAAGACGTAAAGAAGAGTTGTATGCAAGTCTGCATGCCTGCAGCACTGGAGCTACAAGGTCTGTTTTCAGATCACTGTCCTACAGCAAGGCTACAAAGTTCCTACTGCATTACAGGAATTGCCTCAAATGGAGGCACATTCCTACAGGAACATTTCTGCAAGGACAGAGGGGTCACACTGGTTATCTTGGGACAAAAGAGTCAAGAGCAGGCCACTCACTTCTTGTTGAGTAGTATCACCAGGTTTGGATCATCAATGATTCCTGGATTTTCTGCCAACTCCTGGTAGGAGATGATGTGCTCCATGAATTTTTCTGATGGGAGAGAAGCTGCATTATGCCACTGGTTTACACAACAGGGTTTGCAACAAGCAGATTCCCCTCATATCTACCATGAGAGAGCTGCCTGCTGCCCCCAAGGCCTCCACATAGTGACAGTGCAATTGAGGGCATCAAGTCTGATTCCAAGTTCACAGGGCTCTCAGCAGGCAAGCCAGATGGCAGCTGGACACACAAAGTGCTACTGGGGTCAGCCACAGGCTTTGGATTCTGCTCTGCATCACTAGAGCAAGAAACAGAAGCAGAGTAATTTAGATGTTCTTCTAGATTCTTTGGTGTAAAAAGAAAAAGGAAAATCTCTCTCAAAAAATCTGAGCTTAGCTAGTTTAGGTCTTCATACCTTCTGGGGAAATGAAGAGACACCTGCTCCTCATGCAGTCTGGTGAGGTCTTCCAGGTAAACATCACTGGGACTCAGGTGAGGACATTTTTTGGTGGATTCTCAAAGCAAAGAGAAAAGAGAGTTTAGCTGAATTGCCTTTCTAGCCTCTCAATTTAACAAGAAAGTTAACAGCCTTTCCTTCTGTGTCCCACAGATGTGGGAAACAGAGGGGACATCTCTACTACTTAAAAAGCAGCACCAGTAACATCCCCACCTTGTCTCTTCTGGCTTTCCAGGTAGGATTCTGGGCACTCCAAGCCCACCTGCCTCTTACCAGCAGCTCCCTCAGTAGCCAAGGGCTTAGAGTCCAGCTGAAATTCTGATATAACATGCTCTTCCTTCTGTTCCTCTGTTCCCTGCTCCTCTTGCAGGACAGAAGAAGACTCTGACAAGCTCTTGGTCCCCACAGTGCTGGGGATGTCCTGCAGGCTGTGGGAGCCTTCACATCTCTGAGATGTGGCTTTTAGTTCAACAGACACAGAAGAGGAACAAGGTGCATCCTGCAGTCCTGCTGGGCTTGGAGCACCTCCCAAGCCTTCAGAGACAGCAACAAGGTGAGTTGTTCCATCCACCAGAGCTGGTGCCATTGATGCAATAGCTGCAACAGTAGAAGTGGCCTTTGTGGACTTGGCTGATTCAACTCGCTCCGATTTATTCACCTCAGAGAAAGCAGAGAAACACATTTGAGTAAATGAAGTAAACCAAAGCATCAGGTCCTAGAGGAGAGCTTTTCTGTGGCTGCCCAGCCACAGCTTATTCCACTTTCACTCACATGCCACTTCAGTCACTAGAGGGGGAGCAAGAGCAGACACTCACCTGAGGGAGCCTTCCCCAGGCCCACTGCATATGGGATTCAGACCCTAGAGCAAAACTCTCCTGAGGTCTCATCTCCAGCTCAGAGTCACTTTTGGGAGAAGATGGATGGCTCAGGGAGGGGCTGCAAGAACAGAGGGTGATATTGGACTTGAACAACCATAAAGTTCAGAACTTTCCCTGTCTCTGTAGCAACGTCTAGGGATAGGAGCATTGTAAATCTGATTCCCAGACAATCATGCTCTATCAGATCTACAGCTTACAAATGAGAAAGACCCATAGGAAGCTGCAGCCTGAGGCAGCAAAGTGATTTATCCCAGGTTGTGCAGCAGCAGAGGCAGGGATCAGTCTGGGATCAAGCTAAGCTGTCTGTGTACATGGTCATCTCGCTTCTGTGACCACAGTCAGGAGAAATCTCCTTCACAGGCCAAGAAAGCTCTTAACTTTCCTTCAACCACATCTTATCAGGCCATGGAGGATTAAAAAAAAAAATTCTTCCTTTCTTGACACTTTCAAATAATTTTTCCTTAGAACCTGCCCTACCTCTGCAAGTCATGTTCCCTGCTCTGGCCAAACCCCAGCAGAACACCTTTCCTCTGTCACCATTACCTGTCCACAGACATCAGCTCCCCATCAGAATAAGGGTAGATCTCTTCAGACTGCAAGGACTCCACTGCTTCTTTGGGGAGATCCGAAAACGGGAAATACACTGAATCACTGCAAAAGATGGAGGTTGGTTATGCAGCAGCTGGCCCTGCTCACAGATGCCAGATGCCCTACTCACTCATCTGCCATAAAACCACTAATACACAAGTTTCCCATTTCCACCACACTTTTCCAGGCCTCCACTCAAGCAGTACCCAAGGAGGAACTTCACAGAAGATTAGTGTTCAACTCAAAAGAACTTACATAGAGAAAAAGGCATTTTTCAGCCCTGCAGAGCATCCACAGGTCAGCTTGAAGGCTTAAGTCCACTGTGTCCCATTGCCCACATAACAAGTTTACCTGCTGGTTGGCAGCCTGTTCTCTTCCAGAGACATTCCACTTTCAGTGTCCTTATGGCCTTCCAGGTTGGACTCTGACACCTCCTTTCGCTTCTTCTTGCGGTACCTCCTTTTATGCAGGGTCACTTCAGAGCCCGAGGCCTCCTGCCCCTGAGAGGCCTGAGCTACATCCTCTGGTCTCTCCTCCATGGGAATGGGAGAAGTGCAGAGATGGGAAGGAATACTCCCCTGAAACACAGATGGGAAACAAGGCCTTCATCTCCAATTCCTTCCTTTTTCATGGCTCTTCTCTATACAACTCAAGCATCATAGCCAACACCACTATGCCTCAATCTTTGGAGTGGTTTTGTGGCTTGGCCTAAAGGAGATGTTTGGTAAACACAACATAATAAAATACAAATATCCAGTTATAAGGAGACATCTTAGAACACAAAGAAGGAGAAATAGGCAGGAGATGGCACCAAGAGACTAGTATTATGGAGACTGCTGAGCGAATTTGGCTCCTGAGCCCTCTGCTTGCTACAGAAGTAATCCTCTCCAACCCAGTCTAACCCAGTCCAAACTAACAGCGACCACAAGTCAAGCTGGAAGCAAGTTGGCTGAAATTTCTGGAAGCAGCAGCTGGTCTTGTCCCACTTCCAGTAGAGCAGAGAGACTGATACAAGATCTAGCTCCTTCTCATCCCTGTCACAAGAGACCTCAAGAGACCAAGCCCAGAGGTACCTGCCTGCCTAGCAGTTATGCCCAGAGACAGAAGCCTATCCGAGATGAAGATATCTCGTCTAAAACTACCTCCAGGTGGCAAACAGTCCAGGTCCTATGTATTGATTGTGAAGTCCTTTGAGAGGAAATTTTCTAGACATACATAGCAGCTAATGGAGCCCTCAAAGAACAGCAACCCAAGCCTGGCCCTTCCATCTGAGCCCTACAATTCCAAGCAGCCACAGCAAGAGAGAGAAATCACGCAGCCTAAGGGCTCCTCTGGCATCTCTTTCCTTCATAATCTTCAGATATGCCTATTGTTCAGTTCTACAGGTTGTTCATGTGGTTCTGATCCTTCATGTCACCAGCCTGGGCTGGCCAATATCTCCTGGAATTTGCAGGATTCTGCACTGAAAGTCCCAGTCCCCTTGGTAAATCCTCCTATACCAATTGGCAGGAAGAGATGCATTGGACCCACATCACAGGAGCCTGGAGCAGCAGCTAATAGATTTGCATTCATTTCTTCACCACCAACCTCATTCTCCTCTGACTCCTGTACAAAGAAGGCTTCTCCATTATCACCCAGCTTCATGTGCAGGTCCACAGGCTCTCCATTGATTTCAATGTCAACCTGACAAAGGGCAGAAGAAGTTCATCCATCCAAAGGCACTCACTCATCACTGTACAAAACAGACCTTCCCATGGGAGGGGACTGGTTAGGTTTGCTGAGAGCTGAAGCAAAGGACTTATCCCGATATCTCTAGGAAGCACCATCATCTTTGAAAGAGGATGGCTTCCTACTGGGAGCATCTCCCTTGAAAACTAGCAGGCATCTTTCAGGTGGCCCCTTCCCTCAAACCGGACTCTTTATAAGCCTAGACATTAGTCTTCCCTCCCACAGATGACTTCTGTTCACAGTGTCCCTTGGTTAGATGTGCCCTCTTTAGGGACACCAAGAACTCTACATAAATCATAGGTCTTAGGATACCAGAAGTCTATTTCTCCCCTCGAGCAAGAAACTTGTTTGTACTACCACCATGACTGTGACAGGAGAGAGAACACAGTTCTAGTGAACTTGGATTCCCTCCTCTGGGTGTTCTTTACTCTGTACCCACCCTCTCAGGGTAGGCACCACTTACCACCTTCTCCTTGGAGCGCAACACACCCAGCTTGCCAAAGCGCACGTGGAAAGGTGAGCACTGGAAGGAGTTATCAGGCTGTCTCACCACGATGACATCGATGCATCCTGTCAGGGTGGCTGGGTTCAGACCCCTGTACAGCTCCTTCACAGTGACGAAGACTGTCTCAGCAAGCTGCCCCACATAGTTCATTGTTTGAGACTGTAGCCAAGAAACAAAGAGACTTGAGTCAGGGGAAAAAAAGGATTCCACCAACCAGATTCCAGGCATAAACTAACCCATGTAAGTCACTTTATTTCACAGATGCAACCACAGCCTCATGAGGGAGAGAGATAAGCCAACGGAAACTGAGGCAAAGACATGAAGGGGCTCAGTGGAGGCCACTGAGACCAGGGAGCTGGTGAGCACTACTGAACAGAACAGAAGCCAGAGCACTACCATCGTATCTGGCTTTGAGGCGAGATTCCTTTGCCATCAGGCTACACCAGCACACTTGCCCTTAGGAGAGCAAATACTATTTCACAACCACAGCTTGCAATCAAGTTGTTAACAAAACATTCCAACAAGCACTTAGTTGGAGACATCCTGTCCTGAACTGTCCTTAAGAACTCTGGGAAGAGAGACAAGAGGTCCAAGCAGCTGCTACATACACCACATACCCATCTCACTCAAA
Organism: Nothura maculosa; assembly: GCA_032353885.1. NCBI lineage: Eukaryota > Metazoa > Chordata > Aves > Tinamiformes > Tinamidae > Nothura > Nothura maculosa. The sequence continues at coordinate 4,520,600 of JAUBOD010000174.1, forward strand.
GCCCAAACCTAACATTGCCCACTCAGAGGTGCACACAACCAAAATGATCAGACATGGCCCTTGTGAAGACCAGAACACTCTTGTTGTTGCTCTTTGGTCATTGCCACTATCATGCGGCTTCCTAGGGCAAGCTGCTGCTGTCAACGGCCACAGGCCGACCCAGGACTTCCAGACAGCATCCAGCACTGCCACCAGCCAGTATGTCCTGCCAATGGCACCTCAAGATCTCCCCAGTACAAAAGTTCTCCTGGTCTTGCCAGTTCTCAGCTGGGGAGCAGCAGTGACCCAGATTGGGGATGGAAGATCAGATGGGATGAGCCAGCACAGGCTTCAAGGGAGAAGAGGGAACACAAAACACATGCTTGAACCTTTATCTCGCCCAGATCAGAGCCCAGACCAGGGAAGGAGACACCTATTTTTGCAGTCTTTGCAGCGCTGCTCTGTGCAAGAGCACCCCGTGTGGCCTCTAGTCACCTCCACAACTGGACAAGCAAGCTCAGTGCCTTGGAGGTCTGTGCTGGAGCGCTGCAAATAAAAGCCAGGTTCAATCTGCTCCCTCACCAGGGCACAGCTTCAATAGGACTGCCATGCCATGCCCACACCATCACGTCAAACCCCAGAGCAAAGCCACAGCAAGCAGCACATCCGAGCACACAGGGGCCACATCCAGCTTCCAGAGCTGCCACCTCTGGGCCCACCTCACCCCAGGACGGTCACTGGGCACGAGTTAAAGCAGCTCTTACTCCTGCAGCAGTCACCCAACAGCACGGTGTGCCCAGGCAGGCCAGCACGGCTCCCAGGAGCACACCTGGCCATGGAGAAAGCAGAGGAAGGCGCCTCCTTACCCAGAGGGACAAGGAGGGACAGAGGCCGCCTGAGGCCTGCTCTGCCCTGGTGGGCACAGGCCGCCTCCAGCCCGTTCCGCTCAAGCTCACGTCCTCCCTGCTCCCGGGCATCCCTTGGGCCCCTGCCAGAGGCAGCTCCGCGTCACATCCAGCTCCATGTTCCCCCTGCTCCTCTCCTGCACAGCAGCAGTGGGGAATGAGCCAATTCCCCAGGGATTGGGCAGGCCCTGCGCAGGCCAGTGGGGGCAGGGGCAGCTCCAGAAGCTTCAGTGGCTCCGTCAGCAGCGCGCGGGCCCGTGTCACGGGATGAGGCTCTCGCTCCACGGTGCTGCTAAGCCCGGCTTTTGGCTGCGCCACCACTGGGCAGGGCCCTGTGCTGCCTTCCCGTGGTGCATGGGGGACACCAGGAGGACAGCGCAAACACCCAGGACCAGCCCCATTGCTGGCAGGCTCTCAGCTAGGATTTGTCCAGGACACACACCAGGATAGGCCTGGAAAGCTGCAAGAAGAAGAAATACCTCCACAGCCCAGGGAGCTGAGGGGGTGACAGACACTGGTAACAACCCCCCCTCAAGCAGCCCTATATTGAGAGAAAC
>JAUBOD010000174.1:4566201-4577912 GCA_032353885.1 Nothura maculosa
AACGTGCCCGTTCTGCAGGCGGGCGTTGCCCACCTTGTTTCCCTGCCGCAGCAGCCACCACTGCACCAGCAGCTGCCCACATCCAAATCCCTTCCCAAGGTGATGATTCCCTTGAGCAGCATCCCGACGTACAACGCGGCCATGGACTCCAACAGCTTCCTGAAAAACTCTTTCCACAAATTCCCTTACCCCACCAAAGCCGAGCTCTGCTACTTGACGGTGGTGACAAAATACCCAGAGGAGCAGCTGAAGATCTGGTTCACGGCGCAGAGGTTGAAGCAGGGCATCAGCTGGTCCCCAGAAGAGATAGAAGACGCCAGGAAAAAGATGTTTAACACGGTTATCCAGTCCGTGCCACAACCCACAATCACAGTTTTAAACACACCGTTAGTTGCCAACCCCGGCAACGTCCCGCACCTTATTCAGGCCACTCTACCCGGCCACGTGGTCGGGCAGCCTGAAGGAACGGGGGGCCTGCTCGTTACACAGCCCATAGTGACCAACGGGCTGAAAGGAAGTGGCTCCTCCTTCACGCTAGCGGTGAGCTCGGCTGCCAAGGCCCAGCCCGCGGCGCCGCACAGCACCGTGAGCTCCGGTAACGCGTCCGCGGTGAAGGTGGTCAACAGCGCCCAGGCCCTGCTCACCGCGTGCCCGGCCATATCCTCGCAGGCCTTCCTGGACCCCAACGTGTACAAAAACAAGAAGTCCCATGAGCAGCTGTCCGCGCTCAAAGGCAGCTTCTACAGAAACCAGTTCCCCGGGCAGGCCGAAGTCGAGCGGCTGTCAAAAATCACCGGCCTTTCTGTGAAGGAGATTCGGAAGTGGTTTAGCGACAGGAGGTACCATTACAGGAACGTGAAGGGCGGCCGAGCCGCGTTTGCAGGGGATCCCCTGGATGCCCTGCCCGAGATGCCCTTCGATGTGCCCCCCAAGGGGGCCGAGCTAGCGTCCACCACGGCAGCGACGCCCGTCACACATCACCAAACGAGGCGACAGGCCTGGCACCAGACACCCGACTTCACACCCACCAAGTACAAGGAACGTGCACCTGAGCAGCTGAAGGCTCTGGAGAGCAGTTTTGCACAAAACCCTCTTCCTCCAGAGGAGGAGGTCAACCGCCTGCGGGGCGAGACCAAAATGACGCGCCGAGAAATCGATAGCTGGTTCTCCGAAAGGAGGAAAAAACAAGTGGCAGAGGAAAACAAGAAGGCGGAGGAAGCAGTTCAACAGGAGGAGGAAGAGGCTGAAAATGGCTGTGGGGAGGAAGACTCTTCCGATGACCTGAGGGCCTCAAGTGAGAACGGCTCCATGGATGCCTCTAGCAACAACCTGAATTCAGAGGAGCGCAAAGTGAGTCCCATCAAAATCAACCTGAAGAATCTCCGAGTGACCGAGTCCAACGGCAAGGGTGAAGTCCCGGGGATTAGTGCAAACGAGAAAGGGGACGGCAGCCCCAGCCGGCCCCCGACTCCCCCCAAAACCAAGCTGAACTTCAAGAAGACCGCCCAGCAGCGGCACTTGCTCAAGCAGATGTTCGTGCAGACGCAGCGGCCGACCAACCAGGAGTACGATGCCATCGTGTCACAGACGGGCCTGCCGCGGGCCGAGGTGATCCGCTGGTTTGGAGATAGCCGCTATGGCTACAAGAACGGGCAGCTGAAGTGGTACGAGAACTACAGGCGGGGCATTTTCCCCCCGGGCGTGGTGGAAGTCAGCGCCGCCAGCAAGGAGGTCTTGGAGGACTATTTCAAGCAGCACAAGGTGCTGCGGGAGGACGACCTGGCGGGGCTGTGCGAGCGCGCGCAGCTCGGCGCCCCGCACGTGAGGCTCTGGCTGGCGGCGCGGGCGGACGAGGAGGCCCGGGGCTCGGGCGAGGCGGGCGGCGAGGACGGGCAGCCGAGCACGGGTGACCAAGCGGGAAGCCAGAACGGGCCGCGCGGCGCCTGCTCGGAGGCGGCCGAGAAGAGCGAGGCGGCGGAGGCGGCCGGCGCGGAGGCCGATGTGGAGGCCAGCGCGGAGGCTGATGTGGAGGCACGTGGCCAGCCGCCCGTGCGGCCACTCGGTAAGCTGCTCCCCTGCCCTGTCTCGTGCAGCTCCCACCTTGTCCCTAGGGCTGGGGCACATGTAGATACCTGCGAGGCACCGATCACCGCGTAGTTGGCAAGCTGAGGCTTTAGGGAAGGGTCTGGCAGCACTCCTGCTCGCTTGGGATTGCCCTAGAGAAGCAGTGGGAATTGCCCAGGGAAGGGGGAGCGGGAGGGAGGAAAGAGATGGGCTGGATGCCACTGCCCCTCCATCCCAGCCTGCCCCACAGGGAGCTATTGGGGAAGCTGTCCTTGAAAGCCGGCTGTTACATCCCACATGCCCTGCTGCTGCCCTGGGCAAGGCTCGAATGGAGCCTGCCATGAGGGAGAGGACACAGAGGGCTGGAATGGTGCCCGCAGCCACCAGCCCTACCCCTCCTCCTGGACTCACTCTTAAACAGCCTGTGTGTGGGTAGGAGAGGTGGTTTCCAACCCTCCACGGTCTCTTCAGCAGTGCAGCTGGGGCTGTTTGCGCCCTGGCTGGGCTCCCAGCACATGGGGAAGGCCACGCATGGCGCTGGCCCTGTCCCACCACGCGCCCTCCTGCTCAGAGCCTCCCTCGCACCCCTGTCCTGTGCACAGGCCTGGCCTTCAGACAGTTACCTCCAAGTCCTTGGTTCCGTCCCTCCTCTGGCTCGGTGGAGATGGAGAGCGGGCTCACACAGAGCTGCATCGTTACTGCAGCTGGAAACTGCATCAGACACTATCATGCACCTCCTGGGAAGCAGGAGGACACAGCTGTCCTGCCACCTCCACAGGTTGTGGGCACCGGCTGGTGCAGAAAGAAAGTTCCCTCCTGAAGGCAGCTGCAGCTGCTGATTGTGCCTTCCACGAGCTCCACCTGCTCCCGCAGCCCTCACCTCGCTGCCTGACACATGTGTTTCCTTTCCAGAAACAGACTGAACTCCAACCACCTGCCCTGGAGGAGCTGCTCTTACCTTGGAGAAGACATTTTTGCTCTTTTAGGAAATCCCTGGGCCGGCGTGACGCGCGCTTCAGGAGCAGGACGTGGTGTTGAAGCACTGCCATGAACGGGACCTTTGAGCAGAGCGGGGGGCGCGCGAGCCCGTGCGAGCACCGGGCGCAGTGCAGAGCTCTCCACAGCCCAGCCGAGGAGGGGCTGCGTGCGGGCGGAGGTGGGCGCTGCGAGCCCCCAAAATCCCATTTCTTGAGTGCTTTCTGGTGGACACTTTCAGATTTCATATTCATATACCGATGCCTACAGCTGCCTATACAAGCATAATGAATCTGGGACCTTGTGTTAGCGAGGTCCTTGCTTTAGATATGGACTATCATGGCACAGTACTTCTTTTTGTTGTTGTTTTCTCATCTGTCCATAAGGTGTTTGTTCTCTAAAGGTTGGCATGGCTGCATAAGTGCTCTCTCTACCCCTTTGGTCCTTAAGTGCTGACAGTGAAGGGGTTTGTGTGAGTGCACCTGCGTGCACCTGTGTGAGTCTGTGGAGGTTAGGAAAGGTATCTAAGAAAACTGCCAATCTTGCATTAAAGTGGAAAGGTCAGTGAAGTTTCATCCCTAGGGATGAGGTCAGATTTAGCATTGCAAACCCTCCGGAAAGCAGCAGGTCTAAAACCCAGACAGGGTTTGGTCTCCTTTGCCCCTTGCTGGCTGGGGTACTTTTTCCTCCTCTGCTCTAGGGCCTCGCTGTAGCAGGCTGTTAAATCTCCAAGTCTCCCTTTAATCACTGAGAACTAGCACATAATAATTTTTCCATCCTGACCTGGAATCGTTTTCATTGTTTGGAGGGAACAAGCTGTTCTTCGGAGAACAAATGCGGAGAAGACGCCGTGTTGCTGCTCAGGGCTCGAGCCATTGTTGTCTCCAAGGGATCTGCTGAAGGCAGCTCTTCTGCCCTCGGGAAGTTTGCCTGTTACAGCCCTAGGTGACAGATCCTGGTAGCTCCAGGTATTTGCCCCAGTCTTTTTCTTCAGGCCATCTACAGGAGTTCTGGCCTCACGTGAAAGAACAAAATCAATTTCTCAGTTACTTTTCAGTTACCTACTTCTTAGTATGTACACCTTCTTAACGTGCCCGTGTTGTCTTGGTTGGTTGCTGTCCACTTGAAGATATCTTCATCTATATATTCCTTTCTAATAGAAGCCAAGATCTGGAAGGGAACTCCTGAGTCCAACCAAATGCAGTGTCAGGCTATCCTGTCATAAACTAATCAGCCCCCCTGCTCAGAATTGGTTCCATGTCTTGCCTTCACTTTTGCTCTCGGAAGGCTATTCTAGAACTTCACTGCCTTTGAATGGTTAGGAACTTTATTTAAATTTCTAGTTTGAATTAATTCATGGCCGGTTCATTCCTGGTTTGTTTTCAAGCCAACATTGTCCTTCAACTTAAATAGTTTTTGGTGTTTATCCACTGATGTATTTATGGAGAGTAGTCATAGTTCCTCATTTTTGCCAAGCAAACCCAGCCAAGCTTTCTCAGTAGAAGGTTTTTATTTAGTGAGAGCTTTTAATGTGGGAGACTTTATTGTTGGTGGTAAATGATATTTATTAGAAGGGTGGGTAGCAAGCCCCAGAGGGGCGAATCTAGAGGCTTACAAAAAAAATCTGTTTAAAAACAGAAAGCTCTTCCAGAACCTCATCCAAACATGGTGTCTGATTTCTACCTTCAATCGCCTTTGCTTTTCTAATTCTTTCTTCACTCCCTCTTGGAGAGGCTGAGGAGGTTGGTGTGTAGGGCTTCCCCTTGCCCATCTGTACGTGCCCACGTTGACAAGCTCCTGCTGTGGTCAGCAGAGAGCTCACCGGGTGCAAGAGCATCTCCTTGTAAAGAAGGTGACCTACACCCTAAATAGGGCTGGAGGTGACTTGTTAGGATGCAGACCTTCACTGTAATCACATCCTCCCTTTAGCAACCAGACAAATCCTTCCCTAGATGCTATGAGCCAACACAAAGCTCCCTAAGTTCCATCTTCCTCAGAAGCTCTTGCTGGTCAAGCCTTGGCTTGAGGCATAACCAGCCACCATCCCACCTCTGCCGTGTGTCGTCCCAGCGGCGCCACGTGTCCCTGAGGCTGCAGCGCCCGCATCCCGAAGGACTGAGCTGGGTATAATGTGAAAACTGATTGAGCCCGTGCAGGTGCCACAGTCCTGTGACTCAGCGGGTGACAGCAGAGCTGGGTGCTCCTCGAGCTGGAGGCACCAGGTCTAGGAGTGCTGAGAGTATGAGTGTCTGCACAGTGTTACCTTCAGAGAACAAATACAGGTAGGTAATTTACTCTATCATCTATGTACATGCAGGTTTATTTAAGTACACATATATACAGTTCAGATATGCCATTGATTCTTTATCGCATTAAGATGTACATTAAAAGTGTACACTTTTACTAACTAACTGCTATATAACTATGTTGGAAATGTAGTTTGCCCATTCAAGGTGATTTTCTGTGGGATTTTTGGTGTACACTTAAAGGCTTATGCTAATTGGAAGGGTGATCCCCACTCCATCTACAGAAATGCTTAAGGATTATGGTATGAACTGGTCCCTTCAAACCAGTTTGCCAGGCATTAGCTGAAGTTTTTTTTTTTCTTGCATTTGGATTGTATTCGGCCTGTTTTCCAGAAAAAAAACAACAAAGAGAAATCTTGTGAGCTAGGGGGAGAATTTCCCGGTGTACACAGAAAACACAGCCTTGAGGGTTGGAAGCTGCTGAGGTTTTGAGCTTTGTCTCCATGCATTCATACAAGCACAGCAGGAGTTTTCTTTCTTTCGGGGCAGAGGAATTTCAAAAAGTGGTTCCAGGCAGGCTCCCCTCCTGCACAGCGGCCGGGTGAAGAGGCTGGCAAGCCCTGCTGCATGGGCAGGGTGAGATCTAAAGAGGACTGCAGATATGCAGCTCTTGAAGCAGGAATCGATACGTAATTGAGTTCCCTTTCTAACTACCCCGCTGTTATCTGCATTTGTAGTTGACTTGAAACTTCCTTGAAAACTTAATCTAAAGATTTGAGGGTTTGGCTCTGCAGTCCTTTGTTTCCCCATCACATCGTTTTGGAAGCTGAAGAGAAGCAGGTGTCATCTCCGAATACACTCAGGTTTTGGTGCAGGATTTTAGAAACACGTTTGCATCTGAACCTGAAGGAAATGCGAGGTGGCTTGACAGTCCCAGCAGCAGCTCTTCTGGTGTGGAGAGGAAGGGTCGCCACAGTTCGACGCACAGCGTGAATATTTATCAGCGTTAATTGAAGATGACTATGGTGACTTAAAGAGTTTAAGGTAGAGGTCATGCAGCCAGCATCAGTAGGGAAGGGAAATTAATTTCATCGCCTCCGTCAGCTACGTGTGAGCTTGGGTTTGACAGACTCAGCAGTAAGCATCAATTTTAATCCATGTGAATCTTGTTACTTATTTCTCTGAGGCTGCTTAGATGAAGGTTGCAATCCAATTACTTAATCACCTGAAACCGATTTGTGCTGCACCTGCCTCACTCATGTAAGGGCTGCTGGTCCTCCTGGTGCGGGGAACAGTGCTAGTTTATCTGTTAATAGCAACAGGGCCCAGATGAGACTTCTTTTCAACACAGCTCTGTGTTTTGTATGGGTGGCTTATTTTTCTGTTCCTTGACTAATATCCAGGAAGTCCTTTTTTTATTATTATTATTATATTTTTAGCAGAACATTAAACAAACAGTGATGCACAGGAACCTATTTCCATTGGCCTGAGAGCTGCGTGCTGCTGCACCTCGGGCCTGCAGCCAGACGAATGGACACGAGCGCTTGCTCCAGCTTTGGGTGCTTATTTAACACGGTCCCTTGTCCCCTCTCTGTTGGGGACTTGCACTGGGCACTGTGAGAAGCCATCAGTTGATGGCAGCCACAACTAGAAACCCTGCAGATGGGGTCCCCAACTTAATGCAGAGTCCTAAGGTGACAGGGACACTTGCACAGAAGCTGGACTTGCAAAACATCCGCTTGGTTTATTCTGGCTACCCATCCTGTTCAGGAGGATGGGGAAGGTTAAGTGCTTGGAGTTTTATTCCTATTTATTTTTAATTTTTTTTTTGTTGAAAAAGCAACAGTTTTGGTTAGAGGGAGAAGTTGGTACTCTCCCCTTTGGTGATCAATAGCCTGTGAAGAGACGTGATGCAGGAAACCTGATCAGATGGTGATGGTCAGAAGCTGAGATAAATGGTGATCAGAAGGGAAGGTGTTTTTCAGCACTTTAGGCACAAATGGGCAGGGTAAGATGATACTGCACCTTCCCATGGTATTTCTGGTATGTTATAATCAAGTTCATTTAAAAATGCTTTAAACTGTTCTCGTCTGCTTCCCAGATAACTTTGGCTTCACTTCTTGAATCACTCTATGGCCTGATGTGATTCTGCTCACAGGGGAGTCCAATGGGGACAGATTAGGCAAAGCTACAAATAGGGGGGGAATGGACTTGTGATTTTTACTTTTTTGCAAGTTTAGTTTCTGCTGTATTTTTGTTTTCTGGCACTGGTCTCCGCCAGGAATGCTGAATCAAAACTTACTTTAAAACAGAGCAAGTGACCTCTGTTGATCTAAGCAGTGATTTCTTTTTCTTTGCTTGTTCCAGTAAAGAGTGCTCTTTTGGCTCAAGTTGGCCATTTTTTGATGGTGTGAATAAAGCCAGTTTTTCCTGTACTGATGGAGATGCTATTAGGAGAACTCATTATTGGTGCTAGCGAAGGTTGGGATAGGAATCCACGGCGTAGAAAATTTCTTGCTAAAAAATTGCACTTTTTCTCTGTGCCCCATCTGACTCGTGGTGTCATAATGGGTACGTGGCTGAGTTTCCCCTTGCACATACTAACATTGCACTAAAAAGAGAGACTTTGGGAACAGCGTGTTGATCACTTTGTTTCTCACCAGACCACAAAGTCAGCCTAGTGGGGTCTTTTGTTTGTTTGTTTGTTTAATTAATATTATTTCAAAATCATGCTGGTGCTGAATGACCTGGAATTTTTGCTTGGATTTATCCAAAGGAAAATGTAATTGTAGCTGCAACGGGACCTTTCATAAGGGTGGCCGTGTAGCCAGGGGGCAGAGCGAAGTCTCTGCCGCGTAACCGTCTTTGTACCGGGGAGGGCGTCCGCTGGGGTTGTTATTGTGTTTTTTAAGACCACAATTTTGGATGGTCACCTTGGAAATGTGTGAGACAGGAACTAGTTTATACTTTTGGTAAAGGTTTTAAAGAGAAAAAAAAGAAAAAAAAAGGAAAAAAAAAAGTGAAGCTGCCTGTGACTGTGGGCTGTGGCTATTACTAGGGCTAGGGTAGCTTGGACCTGCTATGGACTTTACCTGCTCTTATTCTGAGGGCAAGAACTCCCTGTAGCGACTATGATGCCACTTCTGCGAAGTGAATGGCAAGTTTCCCTTCCTTTTGTATATGTGGATGCGAGGGTGGGAGAGGGGAAGAGCTTGCTTGTACAGTTTGTTGAAATGAAACCAGACATTTTTGGTTGTTCCTAAATAAAGAGCGTAAAATATGAACATGAAATGAGTGGTGACTGGGGCTGGGGTAGCCCTCGGGTGCGGGATGCTGAAATGCCCAGGTGCTTTGCAAGGTCCTGCCCTGCTGCCCTGGGCCCAGGGTGTTGTTGTGGTGCACGATGTCCCATGGGGAGCCACGCAGTCCGGATTGGGGAAGGCTGCTCCTCGCGTTGGGCCCTGGCCTAAATTAGTGCGTGTTTTTTCCAGCCTGCTGGGCATCACCATGGAAAATTTCACCTGCAGCCTCTCTGGGGCCGTGCAAAGCCCCAGTTTTCGCACGGAGATGGGGATGGAAAAATCCAAAGATGAAACAAAACAGATAAATCTTTCCTAGGAGCCCTTCCGCAGGCTGCAAGCCCCGCCTGGCTCCGGTCCTGCTCACAACGGCACGCTCGGCCATCACTCATATGAACACAGTAGCTTTTTGCCCTTTGGAGTGAACAATTTCAAAGCCAGGGTGGTGCCTGGCTATCATTTTCCCCACCGTGGCCACACTGGTCCCAAAGGCACAAATCACACCCGTGAGGGAGGGAGGGTGAAGGCACTGGCGAGCCGAGACGTCACACGCTTAATACTGACACATTTATTGTCGATTAAAGCTAGAGCGGCCTGTAAACGTCGACTTTTCACTACTGGGCCCATCGGCAGTGGCTACGCAGGGAGGTAGAGGGCGGCCCGGGCACCCCAAGGCCTCGCATGGGCAGCACCAGGGCCGGGCCGTGACCGCCCGTAGCGGCCCCGGCCTCCCTGCCTCTATTCCTTACCCTTGGAGACCGTTTCGTCTCTCGCCTCGGCGACTGGCAGGCTCCGCACATCCATACACTTCATTAAGGGCTTCGCGGTGAAGAGGGGAGGGTGGTTGGGGGGTTGGTTTGTCTCTTTTTTTTCCATTTTCTCTCCTCCAAAATTCTTTTTTTTTTAGTTCTCCGCTCGAACGCGCTTCGGCGGAGAACCTGGAAAAGCTGCCTGAAAGTAGGCCATAGCAGTGCCGTTTCCATAGAAACCAGTTCACAGCGTGCCGTGACAGTCACCGGCACTCGGAGGTGCTCTCGGCCGCCCGCCCCGGGCTACAGCCGGTTGTCCCCGTTGACCCTCGTCCGCCGCAGGAGCCTGCAGGGGGGCACAGAGAAGGGCGCTGCGCTGAGGGGGCATCCTGGGGGAATGGGATGTGGGCCCCTGCCCGCGGAAACAAAATGGCTTTGGCGGCTGGAATGGAGGTGAAGGCCACTGTGGTCAGCAAAGCCAGGAGTAGCAGCTAACCGCTCTCCTAGATGGGTTATGCTTGCTGCAGGACCTGTGTTTCATCTCCATGTGAGGAAGAACTTCACTATGAGGGTGACAGAGCCCTGGAACAGGCTGCCCAGAGAGGCTGTGGAGTCTCCTTCTCTGGAGATCTTCCAAACCCATGTGAATGCCACGCTGTACCACGTGCTCTGGTGTCAGGGGGGTTGGACTGGATGATCTCTAGAGGTCCCTTCCCACCTCAACCATTCTGTGTGTTTCAACCTTACACCTGCTCCAGCAGCAGCTCCATCCAGCTCTCTGGCTAACACTGATGCCTCCTGGCCAACACTGGTGTCTCCTGGCTGCCCAAACAGCCAGGAGGGAACAGGGCCAGTCTAGGGGAAGATGGCATCAGCCAGCACTTCCCGCTGCTGCAACCAGCCTCCTCCCAACACCTACCCCTCATCCCTCCCTGTCTCCCCTGCCCAGAGCTTCGGGTTAGCCGGACTGTGAGCGGCCCCCGCAGTACCTTCGCTCGCGGCTCTCGAAGTGTTCCGCGAGCTGCTCCTGCGACACGCGGAAGTCCTCAAAGGGCTGCTGGTAGCGGGACTCGAAGGAGCCCTCCCTGCCTCTGCCCGCCAGGAGCTGCCCAGAAGCATCCACAGCTCGCTGGTCCCGCAGCGCCGCGGCACTGAAGAGGTGAATGTCGCCGTTCTCCTGCTTGAATGAGAAGAGGGAGTTCCAAGTCTGCATGGCAGGACCTCTCCTGCAGGTTGTGCGGGCAGGCGCAGGGCCCTGGCTGCACAGAGAGCTCTGCCTTCAACAACCATCAGCAGCTCCCAGCAACTGAACTTTTAATATGGAAATAAGAGAAATATCTGTCTCAAAGAACTCTACCTGGCTGGCACTGCGTCACCATGGTCCATGACACTGAGCTAGAAAACCCTCCAAGAGCAGATGCAGACCTGAGGTGGTTGCAGATCGGCCTCCTTCAGCATTTAAAGAAGGGATTTAGAGGGAAGCCAAGGCAGGAATGTGCCTGAAACACCTCTGGCGCAGTGCAAGAAATGAACTTGGTAGGATCAATGTGTCCCATCCCTGAAACCCTCTATGACTGCAGAGCTCAACTTCAAACCCCTCCCTGGTTTATAGGAGCGAATAAGAAGGGGACAAGTCCAAGGAAATCAGGATCTTGCATTTAAGAACCTGGCCTGCGGCTGTGTCCAGGGCTCAGTTGCCTGTCACGTGGTCAGCTAATGCTGTGCTCCAACAACCACGCCTGAGATGAGCAGAAGACCACGGTGTGAAAGGAACTATGCAAGGAGAGGAGGAAGGCAGCAGTGCCACACTGCCTAGTGAGGAGGGATGGGGCGGGCTCTGCTCACCTCCCATGTGAGCTGCTCTTACCTTGCTAGGGAAAATGTCTATCTTGACGAGCAGGGATGCTAACTCCAGGCTCTCGCTGTAGTTGTTCTTCAAGGGTACAGCTCGGAAACCTACCACAGAGATGGCCTTGGTGTTACTCGCATATAGACAACGTGTTAGTCCCCATGGCAGAGACCTCAGGGGGCATTTTCCAATTCCTCTCCCGCCTCTGGTGTCCCCTACATGCCAGTGAGCCAAGGGATGTCAGCAAAAGTGCTTCTTGCTTCCTTCTCCTATAAGACTTCCCATCTCCTTGGCTAATTAACTGACTAGTAGATTGGTGAGGACCAACATGACACAAGTGTGGCCAGTCCCCGAGCACTTTACCCGTCTTCAAGCCTTTCACCAGGAAGGTAGCCTGAGCCAAGAAGTTCTCGTCGCTGAACATGTCCTCCTCATACACCACGAAGCGGAGGAAGGCAAATTCGGGATTGCTGACCTGAAAGTGGAACTGCTTCGGGGTCCAGACAGGGTTCAGGCCGTTGTCCGCTGT
>JAUBOD010000174.1:4631885-4642914 GCA_032353885.1 Nothura maculosa
CCCTTCCGCTGTTATTTATGAAGGTCTTCACTACATCCTTTCCTCCATTTTGTCCTCCAAACCCAAGGAGCTGTTAAAATGAAAATCTATCATTAGCAACTTAACTGAGTAGCCCCTGCTCCTCACTGGGCAGGGATGCAGCCATGGTAGGTGCAACTTTGCTCCCATGCATTTACTGCCTCTAACTCTATTTATTTACCTAGGTAGGACAGGAGCCTTAAGGCTGTCAGTATCATTTCAGGCAAGAGAACAGACTCAAGACTTAATATGGCAACAGTTCCAACAATTAATACAAGAGTAATAATTACAGAAGTTAGTAAAAGCTGACTTACAAACAGCAAGGCAGGCTGAGGAATGATTAAACAAAGATGTTTACAAGCCAGCTAAGCATTTCTAAGTCTCCTAGAATTCCCTCTGGTACCTGTTTCTCCTCCTTGGACATCTGTTTCCTAGCTTCCGTCTGAGCTTTGAAATACTGGCTCATGTGGGTGAAGTCACACTTGCTGAGGTTGGTGATAGTGCTCTTCTCTTCAGAGGTCATTTCCTTGCGGAGAGAAAATAGTGTTTTAAGCTTTCATGCATGCAGAACAAGAGCATTCCCTGCTGCAGATAACTGCAACATGAACAGCAGATTCTTACAGTTCTAAAGGGTAATTTCCAAAGCCCCCTCGGATTCTTGCACACACTGACTGTAGTCAAGGTCAAAGAGAAAAGGACAAGCAGCAGAGAGCGTGAGACACTTGTCTTCCAGTGATCTGATCTCCGTGATCACTGATAATGAAGAAATCCAGAAATTATCTCAAAAAAAAAGAGTTAGCCAATTAAAAGTTTGATTTCATGGCCTGGTAGGCCAACTGAAATGACATTCTGGCTATGCAGGCCACGGGGATAGGCTTCCTTCTAATAAAAGGATGGCTCTTGGACAAGGCACACAGCAATCAGACCAGCTATACCCCACAAGGTTATGACAGGCAACTGTAGTTTGGAAAAGCCTGATCTTTGCTAGTTTAGAAAAGTATTTAATGCTAAAGCCTCTCCTGGTGAAGCCTTGGGATAAACAGAAGTTTCAAGCTAAGATCTCAGGCAGCTTTCAGATGCCACCAGCTGATCCTCCTGGGTCAGTTGACACTGCCTAGGCACTGAGAAGGCACCACTCAGGTGTGTGGTGACTTGGTCCAGGGCTGCATCATACCTTTCTCCAGTCTTTGAAGAAGTTTTTCCTGAAGATCTCCTTCGTAGTGTACTCATGATCAAGCATTTTTGCAAAGAATGTGGCAACTTCTTCTGCTTTGGTGCTCAGCTTCATGACTTTACCTGCAAGAGAAGTTTTCTTTTTAAAACACGAGGTAAACTTGGGAACTGAAGTCAGAAAAAACAACGGTTATTACATTAAAGGGTGCTATACTTATACCACAAGGAAAGTTTATCACAAAGATATCATATAGGTCGGCAAATCTGACAGGCAAAGGAAATAGAGGAGCACAGCTGCTTGCCCGTCATCATAAACATTTTGAGGAAAGTTTCCTCTCAAATCTGAACATCAGAAAAAGCAACCAGCCCAATGGGAGACAAGTCAGGGAGATGCAGGACAGGAAGGAAGGGAAAAAGGGCCTCCTGCGGGAAAGCCTCTGCTGAGACCCCCCCAGTGAGGTCTGTGTGCCTGGGGAGACACTCCTGTTTGAAGCAGAAGAGGCAAATAATTATATTTCATATTCTGGAACTCAGACACATGAAATATCATCTCTGTATTTCTCTTCTACCCACAGACACAGACTGGGAACACCCCTTCCAGCTTTTAGCTATTTCTGGCCAGGAAGAGCCCTCACTATATGTGCACCATGAACAGGCTGCAAGCGATGCCAAGCATTTAATTCCCCTTCCCTGCAGGGAACTGGGTCGGAATTCTGTGAATTGTCTGAGGCTTCTGTCATGGGAACGCGCTTTGGTGTCTCCAAATCCTGCTCGAAAGCCAGTCATAAGTATTTGAGACTTGGCTTTCATTGAACAAAGAAGGTCACATTTAAGCTTATGCACGAGACCGCTGTACCAAGTAAAATAGCTGCAAGAAGACAAGATGTTGGAAGGCATGAGGGAAAGCAGCTGCCCCGACACTGAAGCTGTGGATTCAACTCCGGACGTCGCATGGAGAGGGGGCTTTTCCAGGCTGGAGCTCATTCCTGATGAGCTCCAGGAAGGATTTTGCATGCGCCTCACATCCACACTCAGTGGTGAGGAATATTCACCCCCCAATAGACCAGCAGAGAGGCAGCACCTTTTTATTTTGAACCCATCTGTTTTATTGCACAAAAAGTCAATGGAAGAAGTGCTGCCACAATCCAAGCTATTGAATAAAAAGCCACAGCATTTTTGATTTACTCTGTGTTTAAAAACAAGTAACATCACTGCTAAAATTACGGCACAGGTTTGAGCTATAAAGCTGGAAAACCGACAAAGCCTTGTGGAGAACTCAGCAAAAGGTCCCGACGAGCTGAAAACATCCCATGTTACAAATGAACCCAACAGCAGCACAGCCAATTTTGAAACTGCAACCCAAAACACAGCATTTGTTTGCCTAAAACAGGAAGTAGGGGAAGGAAGGGACAGCAAGGAAACATTTTCCAGGCTGCGAGCTGAGCCTGGGAGACGCTACCACTTAATCCCACGTTAGGGGGCTCAACAGACTAAAGCTGTTTCCAATCTGCTGCACTGCAGTACGTGCTCACCAGTCACACTTATCTAATTGCTTTAGGGGTGATTTCATTGGACTCGGTTTCCTCCTTCTCCCAAGGTTTGGAAAGGCTCTTGCTGATAAGGTTTTATCTTGAAAAAACCATGGCTGAGAATTTTTCCTGAGCGCTGAACACGAGTTACCTGAAAAGCTGCAAACCAGCGAGCACCCAAGGGCCATATTAGCAGGAGAGATCACATTGCCACGGCTCCACGGCAACTGCCATCACCTATATTCTTAGAATCACACAATCTTCAAGGTTGGAAGGGACCTCCCGAGATCATCTAGCCCAACCTTCCTGCTCAAGCAGGGACACCCAGAGCACGTGGCACAGGGCGGCATCCAGGTGGGTTGGAGACCTCCAGAGGAGACTCCACAACCTCCCTGGGCAGCCTGGGACAGGCCTCTGTCACCAAAGCACGGCCTGTCTACGAAAAGCACTCACACCCAGGCCCCCTTTATGCTACGAGCAGTAGCTGGTTTAACCACAGGCACTCGAGCAGATACCCAAGGCTAAGAATGGCTTTGGCACCTCGAGCTCCAGCAGCAGCTCCGTGGTCATGACGTGGGGCAGGTTCCTGCAGCCACAGCCCGGCCCTGTGTCATGTTGGGCTCCACACACCAGCCCAGCAGAACCTCAACGCCAGATGGTGCCTCGTGAGCAGCTCTCAGAAGCTGTTGCCCATATGATTCATCTGATTTGGAACCTCGTTCTCACGGCAGACCCGGGTGACTGCTCTGTTCGCTGGAATCCCGCTGCCCAGCTCTGCAATTTTGGAGCTTATTGGGTGATTTCAATCACAGAGATGGAGGCTGAAAACCCTGTGCGTCCTCACGACTTTATGAAATGGATGGCCAGATAGGAGAGCAGCTTATTACTGTCTGCACAGAAGGGATAACTAGAGAATAAACTCTGCTCTCCTCTAGACACCAGCAGAGAGATCTCACATGCCCCTAAAGAAGTCTGTAGGAAACCTGACAACCTTGATCACGGACCTATCTGGTTGGAGATGATCTTTAATAGGATCTGATATGTTTATCTCTCTCTATTAATACTGAAAAAGAATCCCACCTACTTCTCAGCCCATCAAAACATGCCATGTCATATGAAAATGGCACGTTGCTCCTGGAGCAGTTCCATACACAGATGCCCCCTTCACTGAAAATTCTGTTTTCATCCACTCAAATGCCTCCCACTTAATTCAATCCGGGGTTAATTTGATCCTTCATTTAACAAGATCACAGGACTAAAAGGAAACACAGGGGTCATCAAGTGCAGTCTCCAGCTGGCATCACATCATCTAATCCCTTCCACATTAGCCTCTAACAACCAGTCAGCCCCGAGCATTAGACTCCCACACTAATTAGTTCTACCACACGCAAGGGCTGGTGGGTCACACATTGGGCTGAGTCCTTGGACCACGCTGACCCCACACAATCCTGTGGCATCTCAGGCAGCACAACTAACATTCAATTGTCTTTCCTCCCTGGCAAGGCTACCAAGTGAGCATGAATTTCATCACAGATGATAGAAAGTCACAATTCATAAGACTGAAGGAAAAAGGAGCATATCTAAAGATGAGCTTCAATTATGGACTACAGCAGATATACACTGCCACTCTCAGGTGTATGACACTCCGAGTCAATCTGGGAGATGTATCACCATAACAGAAGAACAAGTTCATATCCATATCAATTCAATTAACGGAATTCAACAGGCTTTCCTCATACTTTAAAAGATTCTTCTGCTTAGCTGTCAAGGAACATTTTAAGCCAACCATTGCAATACAACCTCCCCCTCATCCCTGCAGCTCCCGGGAAGAATGTCACAAGGTCCTTCAAATATTTAGACCTTGGCTCAGCCAGCCAAAACTCAGATTAACTCACCATCATAGTAAAACTTGACATTTTCAGGCAGCGGTTCGTACGGCGGAGCAAAGACGGGACCTTTGTGCTCTAGGAACTTCCACTTAATGCCTTCGGGGTAGCGCTCCTCTTCCCACCTTCAAGAGACAGCAGTAGGAATCAATGCAGCTTTAGCCACTTGCTTTATACGGGTGTAAGAACATGTTAAATATAACCAGCGAGCAATTATTATTTTGCCATGCACATAACAAGTACAAATAATTCAGAATGTGTCATCTTTATTTTTTGGGGAAAAAACCAGCAACGCCTATGAGCAGAACACCTCAGGCTGCAGGTATTTGATGACACCAGAGTCATAATCTTCCACTTGCTGCTCCCCTGGATAAATGCAAAGACATCCAGCAGAAAAAGATGCAAACTTTTAAAAATAAGAAGCAAGTCTTGTAGAGCAGCTAGGGTCACACTAAGCAGAGTCAGCTGTGACTGTGGCCAGGATGCCTGCTCAGCAGAGCTAAGCAATTCTAGGACGAGGTGCAAGTGCTTTCACATGTGCACGGGTGTGCCATTAAAAGCAGGGATAATAAAGGTAACACATGTTCATTTTTGACCTAGAGAGAACCCACCTGTTCGAAAGAGAAACACCAAAGCCTGCTCTGTCATTTTAATTTCATATCCATTTTCGGGGGTAATAAAAACATTCTTGAAGGAAAGCAAAGTATCAAAGGGAAAAAAGAGCACATTTGCCTTACAGCTCCTCTACAGTGATGTTTGCAAATCAGGTATCACAACGTGGCAAAGTACATCCACCAGGCCCACATTCCGACCCAACTAACTCCCAGGATATCTGCAGAGAAAAGGGGTCCCCCAGGGCTATTTGCTCCTCCAGTTTTCAGCATCTTGTCCCCAAATTGTTGACACCAACACTCCCTCCCTGCCTCTACACTTCCATGATTACTACCACATGCTGCTGGCTCAGGATTTCCTGCTGAGATTGGCTCTTATATTTTGACCTTCATCAACTGGATGCCACCAGCCTGTCACACTGCTCAACCTGGGAACTGCCCCGACCACTCTGACAAACAGCCAGGACAATAAAAAAGGCTTAACCTTCCCTAGGCCAGTTCTTTTTCCTCCAGCATCAGCCCTATGAGCCGTTTCATGTACTAGATACATCCCAGGAAGTGTGACACACAAATAACTACTGATTGCTTCATTCCTAATTAGATAACAGGCTCACTCTACAGAAGACAAGTAATTTATAGAGAAGGCTTCTCCTAGAGGAAGTACTCAAAATGCTTCATATATTGTTGATATAGGGGCAACACTGAAGAGCAACAGTGGTATGAGACACAGCACATAGCTACAGATTGAAAGTTACCATCATTAAGAGATCATTGATGTGACCTTTCCTTATGGACAACGTTGCAGTGTCTTTAAAGACAAGGTGAAAAACCCCACGTGAGTACAAAGAACCTGGCTGGCTGGTATCAGTCCTTGGCTGGGAGGAAAGTTTGAATAAACCGTGTTGAGATTAGAATTTGTAATATTGACATCTGAAGGCCAGATCCCAAATATTTACATTCCTAATGATTATTTTCTAAATTAATTGGAAGCTAAAAACATAAATATTTTGTCAAACATAGGTCTAGGTTCTTTCACCCAGAAACTCCTTACAGCCAAACAAACCCAACCTCCACAAACAGCTACTTCTCATCCTACTCAGGAAAAAAAAATGCTCTCTAACACAGAATATTGTTATTGCAGTAAAATGCAAGGTGATTGTTTGCAGTAACCACTGCTTTAAAGGACAGATTTGTCATTTCTGAGTTTCCTTTTTTGCTTCCGTTTTCTAATTTACCATTCTTCTATTTACCTGATGGAAATTCTGTTCCTCTGTCTGTTCTATTCTCTCCAAAAGGAAGGATGCAAAAAGAGAACTGGCAAGAGAGTTGCTTAAAGAGAGCTGAAGTGTGTTGTGCCCCCTGGGAGAGCTACAAGTAAATGTCAGAACCCTGTTGCAATTTCTAAACAGCAATCCAGAAAAAGTTCATCATTAAAAGATCACAGACAACAACTAGTACTGTCCTTTAAACAGAGCTCCAGGTTTCTTGATTAAATCTTCTACCAAACCTGTCCTTAAGAAGGCCAGGGTGGCTCAAGAAGTCAGGAGTTGGAGAGGGTTTTGTATGGAATGAAAATACAGAAGCTTCTTGGAGACCAGGGCATGCTTCAGGTGTATGCTACTTCAAGGAAATGTACTTTTTATATATAGAGAGGGAGACGTGGTAGTAAAGTAGGCCTCTGGATCCCATATTCTTCACACACTGGCAAGGTGTAAAAAGGGCTTCTGAAGAGCTCCTCATGGTGATGAGCAAGGCCAATGTTTTGGGAAAAAGCAGCAACAGAGCATCAAGCATTATCATACACACGGATTAAAGTGCTCGAGGCAGCAGCACTTAAAATGGGAGCAGAAAAACACAGACTTTGAGAAAACTGATGCAGACGGAACATAAAATGCCTGAAGAGATGCAATTGAAGTGCTACGTGGAGATGAAGCCCTGGCCAGCAAAGACAAAGCTGCAGATGGCCAACAGGAGCATCAGCAGAAGGATGCAGTTACCTACTGGCAGATTTTGCAAAACCTGCTTTCAAAGGCAGTTTTTCCTCAATGCTCAGCACAAATTGCAGAGCTTAGCAAAGCTACCTGGGATTGTGCTGTGAAGGCAGGCGAGGGGGGAATTGTATGGCTCGCCAGGAAGGCTTTGCTCTTGAAGGATACAGACTACAATAAAAAGGAGCTGCAATAACAGAAGAGCTTAGGCACAACCAATAAAGGCTCCTGAGACAAAACCAAAAAAGACAACAGATCATTAGGCCTAGAAAGACCTTTTGTAGCTTCCTAGTTCCTCATATCCCAGCAGTTTTTTAATGTTGAAGCACACAAAAATACGCTGTTAAAGGAGTCAAAATGTGATCCAATTAGGAAAAAAAGAATCAGGGTCTTTACAAAGAGGTACCTGAAATGAGATTTAAATGGAAGTATACAAGTACAAATATAGATGAGTGCCAATGTGTTATGAGAGGAAGCTGTGAGGGTTAAAGGACCACAAATATGGTGAATTCAGGAAGTGGGTTAAGAGACTAGGTGCCAAATATGTCTACTTAGTCAGGATGGGAGGTAAAAGAAGGGAAGTCCAGGCACCGGGAATAGTCTGCAGCACTGAAATGTAGTTACCATTTCCATTTTTGTTCCTCTTCTTTTTTCGGCTTCTTTTTCTTGTCTCCCTCAGGGACTTTTTTATCTTTGCTCTTGGCTTTCTTGGCTTTGTTGTCCTGCAAAATGAGGAAGAACTGTTAAGCAAAGACACTCCCCCTCTTGCCAAAGAT
Organism: Nothura maculosa; assembly: GCA_032353885.1. Lineage (NCBI taxonomy): Eukaryota > Metazoa > Chordata > Aves > Tinamiformes > Tinamidae > Nothura > Nothura maculosa. Next base: position 4,639,867 of record JAUBOD010000174.1, read on the forward strand.
GACTTAAAACCAAGATCTCTCTTGGGATATATTAGTTGGACCTTGATCCACTGAATTACTGCAGCCTAACTATATAACTGTGCTCTTAGATCCTTCTATTAGGACAAAGGCCTCTGATGGTCTCACTTGAAAGTTCTGTAACAACCTCCTCTACTTCACAAGGGGTTCCAAGCACGAGTGCTAAGCACACTCACAGTCAGGGAGTGACTCTGGCTCATCTGGTAAGTTCAGAGTCAGGGCACAGTAACACAGCTGCCCTGGAACAGGCAAATGATACAGAAGACACTCCACTGTGAGGCTTCTTCTGAGAAGGTGCTGGTACCTGCACGTTGTAGAAGCTTTGATGAAGCTCTAGAAAATTACCCACGTTACCAGGAGCTGCGTGCAGCATGTGCTTCACATGGAAATCTTCACTAGCAGATGCAGAGTCTAGTTTATTAGCCCCATATTATGGCTAACGTCTGTTCCCCAAGTGCATTTCCAAAGAAATTCCCAATCTAGGCTGCATGTAAAAGCTTTAAGCTGCTTTAAAGCAGTTAATCTAGGTTTCAGCTCTTCTGTTTCTGAACTGTACTGCACTGTGCAATTACCAGATGTTGCTCCTAAGGCTCTTTTGCCCTCCAAGGGATCCTTAGCAGGATTGCGAATTCCCTGGAAATGGCTGGAAGTTCATGTCTGGGAGGCATCATCTCCACTGTACTGAGAGGAGGAGAGTTCTCCTGACTTTTTAGACACTGTGGCTCAGATATTAACTCACACCATAGGGGCAGACCCACCACGTGCTGTTTTTGTCATGCACAGCAGCACTGTCTGTACAGCCCCTGCCTCCTTCCCTTTCTAACAGACACCCTGTTCTACCTAACACCAAATTGTCAGCCTTGCTTCTCTTGATCCCAGACACAAACTTTTGCCTTAGTTTACCTCTTCCTCCTCTTGTTTCCTTTTCTTTGCCTTCTTGATGTCTTCTGTTTTGATTTTCTTGGGTTTATAGTCAGCACTACGAGAGAAAAGGATAGCTGATGAAAAGATGTATACCAAGTCCATGCCCATGACAGCCTGTGTGAACAAATTCTCAATCCCTCTTAATCTCTAAAGAAAATAAATTTATTCCTCCCTCTCTAAAGGCTGAGGAGTTGCTGCCCAGCAAGCCAACAAACAAGCAAAACCACAAACACATTAGAAAAACAGCCTGTTACTGTGAATACCAGACGTCATGGACACCCGAAACAAATATTTTCCTTATACATTTCCCTAATATATATTTCCATAAAGATACATATCCATAAATATTTCCACTTCAAAAGCATTAGCAACTGCCCAATGGCTACAGGGGACAAACTGGGGACCTCTTCCTGGCACCGCCTTTCCACCCTTGTTTGACACCCCCTCCAAGGCCCACTTCTCGCATCCCCACTAGTTTAAGCAAAGTAGTTGCTGGCAAATTCTTCCTTTTTCCACTGCAGACAGGAGATGGGTGGTCATAAAAACTTTGCAGAAAGCTACAAGTGATTACAGTGATTGCACAAAACATGTCACACCCATCTCTTGGAAACTGGGAAGTAGCACATAGGAACAGAAAGCTGCTCTCGTTACAAAGCTCTTCCAGGCCTTTAACTCCAGACTAGTAATGAGGTATTAACATTAGTAATAAGATATTAACATCATCATCATCAAAAGCGTTCAATACAGAGAGATGAGGGCAGATCACTGCATAATATAACGTGGCCTTTATTTCACTGGCCAGGCTGCTAGACAGAGGGTAAACATTGCATGTATTTTGATTTAGAATCAAAATCCGCAGCATTTCTCACAACTTATTTAGATCCCTTTGAAGGGGAATCACGCAAGGCAGCACGGGCAGAAGGAAGCCAGGCTGACAGGGCATTTTCTTCCTCCTGTGCAGTCATTTCCCCAGCCGACAGACACTACTGCAGCCACTGAGCTGGTGGTAATTCCTCCCTTCCTCAGATTTATGTTTTACAATCCTGGTCTATATGGTTTTGTTCCACTTACCCTCTATTTCATTTATTTATTTTTATTTACCAGCACTGCAACAGCTCACGACACCCTCTGTAGAAGCAGGTAATATTTTTTTGCCCCCTTGCAGAGCACAAAGATCATCCCTGTCCTGCTCCAGAGGCCTTGGCACAGATTAAACAGTCTGATCGCAGATCTGGGCCTGCACCTGAACCAGTCTGACCTGAAGGACCTTAAATCCCCCCCCAAGTCTCTCTTTAAAATCAAGGCTAATATCCAAGCGATGAGCACTCGGGTCACTTACTCATCATCTTCTCGAGGTCTCTTCAGAGGTTTGGAGTCCTCTTTGGGAGGAACGTAAAAGCCATCATCATCTGGTTCGTCTTTAATACGTGGTGGACTATGAAAAGAAGCAAAGAAAGGTGGTTCTAACTTCAAAGATTACAAGTGGCTCAGAAACCAGCACTCAGTGGCAAAGCAGACCCATTTTCCAGGCCTGGAAAGGGGTGTGAGACCCACAGCTCTGGGGCTTGGCTTTCTCTGAACATCCGCAGAGAGCACAAGGGGTTGGTCCTTCCTCGTCTTGGTGTTTGCCATTTCTGAAGCAACATCAATATCAACTTCAACAAACAACTTAAGCTCTCACTGTGCTTCTTTGAGGCTCCTATTTCGGTAAAAATGCCAGCACTTTCCAACACTTTTAAAATATATTTAAAGATAGAACAAAACTGAAATCATGCTTGTGTGCTGGCACATAGGGACAGTAAGCAGTTTGAGCTCAAAATCCATATTTATCCAGATACGAGGGAAAAGGTTTGTCAAGTGAGCAGCTTTGCAAGCTATTTTCCTGCCTCTTTTGCCAACTAAATTTTGAGGCATAATGCTAACATGTGAGAGCTGGAAAAAGCAACAAAGCTTTGACAAAGTTCAGCGGCTCCGTCTCTTCTCCCTATCCACACTGCGGGAAATGAACAATCCTGTTCCCCTCAACACCGTCGTTATTTTATTAGGCTTAATATTTTCAGCCACGATATCCCACAACACCAGACATAAAGAAAAAATAGAATATGA
>JAUBOD010000174.1:4660688-4681162 GCA_032353885.1 Nothura maculosa
AGAAAAATTAGTGGAGGGAAGAAAGACTTGTATCCAGGTATCCGATGGCAGAACCTTTCCAGTAACACAGTGCAAACCGAGAGAAAGCAGAACTGGAGGTGTGGAAAAAGTGGAAATTATCCATAGGCAACCAGAAATGTCAAAAAAGGGGAAAAATGCACCCAAAAATCACTGTTCAGAGAAAAGAGATGGTGGCAAACAATGATACTCTGCAGCACAAACCCATGGTCTAAAACTTCCCTCGTGAAACTGAAGTTACTCCTAGTGGATCTGTTTACACAAGCAAAGCCTCTGCCCAGAGCAATGCCCGGGGAAGGCAGAGCAAGGCTGCTGGCTGGGCTCTCCTGGGACTGCAAAACACACAGCCCCCTGAAATGAAAGCTGCTAATGTAACAAGACCCAGGACTTGGGTGCCCATTACCTACATGAGTGTTTGGGAAGGGAAGCGAGATTCCCCAGCGTCAGCTCCGGGGCCAGAGCACCGTTGTGCTCCAATGCAGCAGCTGGGGGAAGCGATGCTTCCTAAGCAGGAGATTCCATCCAAGGGTTTTCAGCACAAGGAAGTCAGAGTTTCCAGTGTGTCTCAAGAAAGTCAAGAGCTCCAATGATACTGGAGTAAGTGCAGGGCTCTCCCTCACTCAGAAGGCCCCACTTAACAGGTTACCTTCTAAAAGCCACTTGACACACAGCCCTGACCCTGCCACAACCCTCTCTGGGCTGCAATTCTTACAACTGCGCTGGAGTCGGAAACGGCCTTACCTGGTATCTCTGCAATTGAGACAAGTACATCCAAATCCCATTACATCCCTGATGCCCAAAGCAAACCAAGTTATGGGGCTATGACAGAGTTATCCCACCTCAGGTGCATCACCGGGTCAGGTGCAACAGTTCAAGGAGGTTGATGATTTCTTAACAGGGCTCAAGAAAGCTACTGTATCCTCCCATAAACTGCAATACAACCTATATTTATACTTTGCTTGAGAACAATTCAATTTTGACTGAGGGCAAGTAAAACCCCCAAAGCAGGGCTTGCTTTTGAAGCCCCAGATCATCTGTCTTTTATTTTTCAATTACAGCAAAGTAGCAAAAGGAAGAAGGAAAAAAATAAATAGAAGAATAGAAGCTTCATGAAAAAGGAGTTTGGAAAAGGAAGTAATGAGTGTTTTATTCTTCTTAAGGACTCAGCTTTATTAATAAAGGAAAAAAAACCTTCTCAAAGGCACCTAGTGGGTATCATTTAGCCTATTTCCCACAATACAAATACTCAGGGTGCAGGAGTCCTGTGACTTTTCATTTTGTGAAGGTTGAAGAGCAAACAACGGGGCTGATGCAGAAACCTGTGACCAAGAGACCCAAGACAGCATCCAATTCTGCCCTCCCAGAGCTTGAAAATGGAGCATTTTTGACAGAAAAAGTAAAGTTAAAGACCTTCCAACCCCTCTGCGCTTTTCGACATTTACTTGAAGCAAAAGATCCTCACAGGGACAGATATTAAGGCTTTTTCCTTAAAAGGCTCTTGCTAGGAAACTTGGCCTCAGCAACCAGACAGACCCCTTAGCTGCTGCATTCTTTGTCAATCTTGTAATCCCAAAGCCCTGTATTCCTTACTGCTGAACAGGAGTGGGCAAGGACAAACCTGGGGAACTGCTTGGTGAGGAACCCAAGCAGAGAAGACGTAGAGGTAAATAAGGAAAGAAACTGCTCCGAGACCTTTAGGAGCTTCCCGACAGGTTCCACTTTCTCTTTGGGGTTCTGTTATGCAAGCAGGGATCTTCCACAGCATTTTAAAACAAAGGAGTTTACAAAACAAGATGAAGGCACCTTGTGCTCCACCGAAACCCTGCGGCATCTTCAATCTAAGGAAGAAAGGCAAACAAGGTGACAGGAGTGCTGGCAGCACCAAGGAGAGACCAGCTCTGCACACCAGGCCCTTGGGCCCTTCCAACCTTTAGGGCTCAGCAGGGAGGGATGGAATATGAAGGGCTAGGGTTAACCAGAAGCAAATGCAATCACTCCAAATTTATCTAGGGAAATTAGGTAAGCAGGACATGCCATGGGAGCCTGTGCAGAAATGTGAGGGCTGGTATCACTCAGGGAACTTGTTTTTGGCCCTTGTTCAAGTCTTTCAGCTACGCTGAATTAGTCGCTTATTTTCTATGCACCTCATCTTTATCATCTTCCATTAGAGAGGTATCCAGTTTTCTCAATATGGGTCATTAATGCTCAAATAACCAAGATAGCTGCATGGTGTAGAAGGATGCTAGCCTAGGACAAGCCTGACATTGCAAGCGTTGAGCAAAGCATAGAGCCAAAGAACTGAGAGGGAAAACAGCAGCAGCAACTCAAAGGAGTGGCAAGCATCTTTTACTTGCTGAAAGAAGAGCTTTCAATCAACAGCTTACCTCAAATGCTGCTTCCAAATACATAAAATTGCTGCAATTGAGTTGGACTCGAAGAATCTCTGTAAGGGACGTGGCTGGGGAAGCCTTATAAAGCATGAACACACATGCCCTGATCTGCACGGACTAGCTGCTGCTTCCACATGCCAAAGGGCGCCCAACTGGGAGGCAACAATGAAGTTTCAATCCATTATTTGCATTCAAAAATGAAAAAAAAAATAGTGTGAACAGAAACATGTGTTTGCAGGGATTCCCTGGATGTAAAACACTCGGCTGTAATTGCATAAATAAGAGTCAGAGAATAAAATCCATTAGTACAGCCCCATTAAGCATGAAGAATTAAACCGAACAGCAAGTTAAAACTTCACGGGAACTGCCAGCATTAGTGGACAACTTGAAAGGTTGTTGGCCTCCAAGAGAGGAAAAATCAAGAGAAGACTCTTAAGGAAAAAAAAGAAAAAAAAAAAGGAATAATCTTATTCTTGCTCCTAGTGATATTTACTCTTATAAGGCTACACTGCATTATAAGTGGAAGCATTTATTTTCCATAGCCCCTTCCCTTCCCATTTTGAATACCTTGCATATTCACCCACCCACTCTTCCCTTACTGGGCTAGAAACAGGGTCAGGAATTTTTTTCCTGGTGCTTTATGAGCTTGTACCCTCGCACATAAACAGTTATGCTCTGCACGCACGCACGTTTGGAAGGGGCTAAACTGAAGAGATCTCCTTGTCCAACAGTTTCACAAGGCATTTCCCACCTTAGCTCTGCCTAAACAGAGCCCGGAATTAGGCCAGAGTGGGGAAAGCCCTCGGAAGGAGCAGGACGGGATTTGGGATTGTTCTGTTCAAGCAGTACCAAACCCCCTCCTCTCACTATCCCCAAATTACTTCCCAGGATCTGTGAAAAGGTGCAGACGGAAAAGTGGAAATGTTGCTAATCACGCAGGTAGCAGCCCATTAAAAAGCTAGCTTGGCCCATATCCGAATATCACAACCTGACCCAAAATACAAGGTATAAAAGCAATGAACAGCAAAAAGCTCGAGCCCTGGAATCGTTCCTCGGGAGCCTTGCACTGGTTAAAAACAGATCTGCATTCCAAGTTGCTAACAGATACAGGACAAACAGGGAGTCTTAAGGACTTGGGGATGTATAAGATGATGTTGCCAGGGGAACACACAACAGAATCCGCTTTAGAAAACAGTATTTTGCATATAGTGCAAAATAAAAAGAACAGCCTAGAGGCAGGTTTGTCATGTGTGGTTCCTTTAAATCCACTAACACATAACAACTACCAGAGCATCTAATCCCACTTTTTTGCCAAAATTGCATCAGAATTTCCTTCCTATTGCATGAAATGTAGCCACAAGCTGGGAGAAGCAGGCCCAGAGACAGAAGAGGATTCAGACAGATAACGTGAAAGCCCTATCTCTTTTTCAGAGCTAGAAAGGACCAAGCCTTTAGGCCAGACCCAGGTTGAGCACAGCATGCACCCCAGCCCGCTGGCCTCCAATGGGAGACACCTCGCACTGGAAGCAGCGTCACCAGGAGGTGCCCAGGGTCACCGGAGGCATCCGGCCTCTGTCCCGCTTCTCCGACAGGCCGGTGATTGCGCCACTCACACTCCTGTTTAGACTTCGGAGCAATCAGCCAAGAGCAGGAGATAACATAGCCCTTACTTCAACACAATCCAAGGCAAAACAGCTCAGTTAACCCTGATTTTTCTGGTTCAGAGAAGCCTTCTTCCTTCGCAGCTGTTGCAGAGCAGTTTGAGGTGCAGAGGTTTTGAGAAAACACATCATTGTTCAACCCTCTCCTCGCAAAGGACATGCAAGCTCATGTGGTCCCCAAACACCCACGTTTTGTCCCTGGCAGAGGGTAGTTTCAGCAGGGGCCTCTCTGCCCTCCACATTCCTGGAGGAACAGGCAGACCTGCTCCTGGGGAGGATGCCAGTGTTTCCCTCACACCTCAGCAACCCCCAGCGTGGAGGTGACATCACCACACTCTCACCTGCATCACCTCACGAATGGGTCGCCTGAAACAGGACCTGGAGCTTTGCGGCAACGAGCAGCCCAGGGAACAGCTCGGAGTTACTTAAGGAGACTGAGTTGAGGGCAAAGAAAATTTTGGTGCCACTCGAGACAAGTTTGCACTGTGGAGAACTTGCTGTCCTGTGGTGCCCACAGAGCCCAGTCACTGCCCACACTGGAGTCTCTGCCCCCTCTAGCTGCTCTTTACACTGTTGTTCGACAGGAGTCGACACCACAACCTGTGATGGTGTCAACAGCTACTTGCAGTCAAACATCCTCAACAGGAAAGATTAGGGAGAAACAGCTGGAATTCCTAGTCCTGGGAGAGTGTAGTGGAAACTTCAGGGGCATCCTATAAATAAAAGCGTTGGTGGGATTTGGGGGAAGAATAGAAGTTTCAGCGCTAAAAACTGCATTGGCCAGCAGAGCTGCTGCCCTGTCAGGAATATTGCCCTGCAATGCGGTAAAACACCAAGTTCTTGTAAATCACTGGTATTTTGGGTTCACTGAAAGAGCTGGTATCTCCGCAGCAGCTCAAACAGAGCCTGTATTCCCCAGGGATGGCCTGGGATGTTGGGTTATCCTGGGTTTGACCCAGGATAAGGGCTCCCTTAAGCAAAACCATCACTGAAGATCAAAATAAGACGGTTGTCCGGAAAGGCTCCTGCAGCTGCGGGCAGTGACTAAGACTCGTGTCAGCAGCAGGATCTCGCACGCAGCTCGTGCACATGGGAGCAACAGGAGCCGCGTTCGCGTCCCCAGAATGGGCACTTCAGGGGCATTTCTTCAAAATCTTTTATCAATCATCCCAGCATCAAAAGGCAGCTTTGGACACTGCTCGTTGCAGTCAGAAAAGGCCTGTTCCAAGGCATACTTGGGAGCAGCGCTTTTTATTATTACCCCTTATTTTGTATTCAGTGTCCTCTTTTCCATCTACAATCATCTACTTCAAGTACAGGGGAGCACCAGCTGCTTACTAACCTATTTCGCCACCTTTCACACCGCTGACGAGTTGTGACCGCTCAGCCAGGCTGGGTTCATTCCAACAGCTGTTTGCAGATGTCTCACCAGCAGCTTCAGCTCTGCCCCAACCTCCTCTCAAAGAAGGAGAAAAAAAAAAAAATGCAATTTCCACCTCCCGAGGGAGATATTGTTGCATTTTATGCATGACAAGAAACCTCATTCTAGCCAAAACACACAAGAAAGTAACTAAAAGGTTTAGTGGCAGTTAAGCCTCGTGCACTCTCTAAACCACTTGTTTATAGAAAGAAAGAAAAGAGGATGTAGAAAGCAGCATGTCCTTTGCAGGGCCGTAGGTCTAAGTGCATTTTGAAATGTATGATGCCACAACTGCAGCTCTTGAGGGGCTAACAGGTACAGCCCCTAGACAGGCTGCACCAATCCCACCACAAGTCCTCATTTAAAGCAGCGGGCAGGAAACGTTAGTTTAAGTCCCTGATTGCCACCTTGGTATGCACCCATAATCTGTTTATTTTCTTAAATCAGGGCAAGTCTCACTAGCTGGCAGCTATTAAAATCACATGGATAGAGATAATCGAATACCAAGCGTAATCTGTTGTTAGGTGAGCTAATGTGCTCTGCTTCCCTGAATACGCATCATGAAGTCCTAATGTCAGGAAAAACGCCACCTAAAATACTACAAAAAAAGCCACAAATCCTCCTGATTTGCATTGCCAGACAGAAACCAGAATCCTATTAATAACTACACCAAAGATGCTATACTCTCTCCAGATCCCAAACTCGCATCTCTCTCAATTGACCCTTAGGAAGAGGGGCAAGTTCTGCTAATCTGTTTCATATATAACATCTATGGAATAGAAGAAAAGAGAAGTATTCTTGGAAAGAAACTGAAGCAATTGCTCCCGGTTATCCCACCCCTTGCCAGTTTTAAGGGCAGCTGATCCCATCCCTTCTTGATCTAGGCAGAAATTAAGGGTGAAAATTAGCTGTTCCCCCCCTTCCAGGTGGATTCTGTCACATGCACTAAATGAGCTGCTTAAATTGAAGAGAAAAAAAGTGCAGGTGTGAAGCGGCATCAAAAGCTGGGTTATCGCTGCACTTCAAGCTCCGAGTGCTTCACTAATGACTTCCATCATATCAGGGGTTTTACTTTATGATTACGATGACATGACTGTGCTCTCTTCTTTTTCATTCTTTTGATTAGGAAGCCTAATATTATATATTTCTGAAGAGATTGGTTGACGAGAAGGTTGTTCCTTTATCTAAGATGACTACAGCAGCAACCTTATGGGCTCAAGAATCTTATTCTTTAATATTTTTATTGCCCTTTAATATTATCCAAAATGCAAAATCAATAATATAGCTCCAGAGGAAGAGTTAAAAAATTATTTCCCTCCCACCTACTAACAACATGGCAGGAACTGGTGAGGAAAAGAGGAACACCTACCCATCTTTAAAATCTGATAATTTATTCCTGCATGATTCACCTACAAGGCCAGGAAAAGCAACCCCGTTAACAGCTTCCTGGCTGCCAGTTTTATTACATTAAGAAAGATTTTAAAGTTTATTATTCCTATAAAAGTCAAAATTGAGTAGATTCATGTAGTACAATCGAATATGGATTTTACATTGAGGAAAAGCACCAAGCTCAAAGCCACGGCCACCAAAGCCAATGCAATGGGTCTGCTTGTGCAAATAGGCTGGAGCAGCATTTGCATTTTCCCCTTTCCTGCCAACCCATTTCAAGCCTGAACTAGACAGCAGGGGAGCTGGGGCAGGAGCTCGGTGCAGGTTCCCAGGAGCAGGGCACGACGCTCACACTAAGCTCTGCTTTATGCCCAACAGCAGAGCAAGTTCTCTCAGTACCCCCAGGGATATCCAAATTTCCACTGTTAGGACACTCCATTTGTTTGAGAATAGTATAACAAAAAAGCATGTACAATTTTGAAGTATTCCATGTATTTCTGAACTTTTAGTCTGCAGCCTTTTACCAGTCTTGCAGCCTAGGCTGAAACAGACCAAACAAATCTTTTTTCCCCCTGTGATCATGACTGATCTGTGAACAGCTTTAGTGGATACTATGAGATCTGAAGGGGCAGCGACAGTGGAATCCTGGAGTCTTAAGCTTTACTTAATGCTACTTCCCCGTATTAATAAGAGCTTGTGAGAAAGCACATGACGAGCAGCCCTAGCAGCAGGAGAAAGCATGGATGCACATCAACTATTCCGAGATGGAAGGAGATGCCTAACCTCACATTCCATTCCCAAATTAAGGAGCTCAATGAACAGCACAAGATCCCCTTGGAGGAAAGGGATAATAAAATTGAAAATTAAATGATATCAATCAAAATTTCACCTTTAGCTTCTAGTGATCTTTTATTGTCAAAAACCCAGTAGGAAACAAGACTCAATCTTAAAACATGAAATTATTCCATCGTCTGTGCTTGAGAGTCTGACATATGACCAGAATTACCCAATATTAGTGCAGGTTTTTGCAAGACAAGACACTATCATTTTTAATTAACAGTTACCTTGAGATAAAGACATAACAAGCCACTTTTGGCCACTAGACATAAGAAGCAGCAAGGCAGCTACCCTCATACAAAAACTGCTCTTTTTATAGTGAGGGCAAGAGCCACAGACAAGTAAACCAAGGAGATAAAATTTGCTACCGCTGAGCAGTAAGAGTTCATCAAATTTACAGAAAAAGAAAAGTTCAGTAGAGCTAAAAGGAAAAGCTTGTGCTGAATGTTACATCAAGCTGCACTTGTTCCATTAGGGAATGCTTTAGAAGTTACCTTACGAGCTATATACACGTGACACTCTAAGGTAATTTTGCTAATGATTAAATAGAAGGCAAAGCAGTGGCCACCAGCGAGGAAACATCGTGTGGCTCCTACTACACAAAGATCCTCAACAACCTGCTCCGTGCTGATGCTCTTCAGGACGACCAGGCTGCCTCAAGCAACTTGAGCTGAATTTAGTTCTCTGTGTTAATGCAAAAAATAACTCGTATGACAGGATTTAGAAAGTCTCATTTTGTCAAGAAAGCAGTACAAACAGTGCCTAGAAATGTTCTGTTGTGATAAACTGGGCAGAGAAAGGGGTTAAAAGGTAGAACTAGAACTGAAGTCATGAAGAATGGAGCAAATGTCACTGACCACGTCCAATTTCCTGACTAAACCACAGTGACTGCGAAACACGGAAACAAAAAGCCTACGAGATACCAAGAAATGCTACAAGTTCTCAGTCATTTCCAAGATTTATAACACTTCAAGAGTGCTTAGATGAGAGTCTTTCTGAACAGTAGATCTTTTCTAAAGGAACTAGCAGAAAACTTACCTTCTTAGTCTTCAAAAAGAGCACAAAAGATTAACACATATTACAATTTCCTGTGATCCACATGAAACTAAGTTTCATAGGGTTTTTTTCAGTATTCAGAAAGAACCACAGTCTTGACTGTATCCTCCATCCGAGGAGGTAATTGCCAGACTTCAGAGCTCTCTTGAGATTAAACTGTTAATACACATAAAAAGGCACTATGATATCTCAGTTTAAAGAAATCAAACCGTGTATTTTTCAGTTTCATTTAATAAGTAAATATTTACATGTGTGAGTTAGCAGGGTTCTCCTGGACATCTTCACAAGAACCAACCTGTTGCCCTCCCAAGTCAAACACACACCAGTGCTGTGCAGGGAGGTCTGTGCTCGAGCCCCATGTTAACAAGGTCCCTTTGGGCTTCAAATGTTCAAAGACTTGAATTTAAGGAACAAGGCTTATGGCTATTTTGAATATTCTCCTTATCTTAGGAAATGCAGCTGGGAGGTCTTGTTTCACAAAGTGTTTCACAGCTTCTCTGTGCTGGGCAAAGCTACAGGTTGACAGCTTTACACCTTTATTTATGAAGGAAGAAACTGATGGGCTGTTATCAACTCAAGTGCTTTTGTCCCTTGCATAATATTCAATTTAAGAATTAAATTACTGGAATAGTTTATCGCTAACTGCCCTGACTCTCCATCCATCACAGGAAAAGCTGCAGCCTGGTCAATCAGACCACACTGAGCCGGGCTCTCCCAAGCCTGGGTGCCGCCAAGTGCAGAGCATGAAGTGAACCCTAAATCATTGCTCATCCTCACATCGTGACAGCTAAGAGTTTAAAACCTACAGATAAGTTTGCTGCAGATGCAGGTGATGCTGAACAAGAATTCTGGTGATAAAAGGGCTATGTTAATTATGACAGCTACCAGCTCCAGGGAAAAATGTTTTACATCAGGCGACTAATCATAAAAAGACTAACTAGTCATAAAATCAGCTATTTGAAGGACAGCTTTGTTACACTTCCTTAATAAAATTCAAGTGACATGCAGCTATAATACGATGACTCAGACAGGACTAGCTCCTCAGAAGGGCTTCCTCGTTTGGAGTAGAAGAACACGGGAGGACATAAATCAAAAGTTGAGGTATTTGGTGCAGCCAGAGCAATACTGCAAACTGGAAAACAAAATAACCTGGGCACACAAACAGCTCCCATCCAACAGCTTGCAGGTATCAGAACCAAGAGCAGCAATATCCCTGCCCTGATTTCCTTCTGGGTTTCTTTAACATCTGCAAGAGCACCATGCAGTCCTGCAGCCGCATCAAAATCCCTTTTGTTCAGAAAAATAGCCAATCTCTAGCATTGAATTTGTAGTGACATGAACCTCCTGCCTCTTGATCCAGCAATTCACACTTGAGTGCTAGGAAAGAACTCGCACCTTATTTCTTCAGCTACCATAAAGCTCTCAGGTCTCTTTGCCCTCTATCCACCCCGGTATTAAAGGAAACCAATCTTCAGTCAAAAGCAGTGCTGAAAACTATGTGCTGTAGGGGAAACACTAGCAGGAGAGCTGCTTCTGATCCCCACAAAAGGGGGTTGCTCTTCACAAGAACCTTACGACAGACAGAACGCATTTTAATAGCGCTAATGACATTCTCAGTCCTCCAAAGCAGCGCAGGCAGCTTTTGATTCCCCATCTGGTGGTCATTAAGTCTCGAGCACAAACCTCAGAGCACGTCACTAGTCCTGCTTCTTGCCTCCATTTTGTCCACGCTGCTTGTGTTGCAGTGAATCACCCCTCGCAGGGAGCTCTCCAAAGGGCTCCTGCCTCCAGCGTCCCAAAGGGCTGGATGAACGCGGCGGGCGCTCGTCTAACTTGCAAGTTGCCTCCCTAGGCAGGTACAAACCGGTACCTGCCCAGCCCAGCTGTTTTATCTCCCCAATAATGGATGTTACTCACGGAGCTGCTAGGATTTGCAAACTGGCAGGTCTCATACGCCATGCTGATGCTCTTCCTGTTGCTTAAGGCATAGTTAGGAGACACCCAAAGTGCAGTGACGCATCTGGTGCAGGAGCTTAGCCTGAAAAATACCCGACACCAGAGCCCGGCACCAGAGCAGGAGCTGCTGCTCCGCACGCTAAATCCAGCAGTTTCACTAATTGAAAAATCCAACAGGAGACATTTTAGTGTCTGTGAGACAATTTAGTACCACAGACAGAGCAGGGTTCAGCTCCTGAGACAAGTACTGCAGTTAAGAGAAAAAAAAGGGGCTGCATCAGCTAAAAGGACACAAGCTTTCCCTTTGTTCTGCTTTGCCCTCAGCATCTCAGCCCCCAACTGGAGAGAAAATTCAAAGCTGAAAATAAGACGTCCGAGTTGGAATTGGACCTCAGTTCTAGCCAGGCAGCTTTATACCTATTTTTGCATTGCAAGAAGTTGCTTCCTCCCACTCTGTTCTGTTCTCTACCTCTGAAAAGAGCTTAACACTCCTGTCTCCCGCTGTGTTGCTTATTTAGGCCGTGTGGCCTTTGGTCAGGACAACGTAGGGCATAAGGGACCTAGTCCCAGGTGGAGCACCCAGAGGTACCAGGACATCCCTCCCTCGTGCTTCCTGCCCCCTGCTTCAAAGAAGCTCCTTCACACTCAAACCTTCATCTTCCCATAGGCTGCCAAGCACCCAAGGCAACACAGGCTGCGATGACAACGCCAAGACGGCATCCCGCAAAAACACGGGATAAGGAATCACCCACTGGCTTTGCTCATGGAGCTGAGGACAGAAAGAGCTCACCTTGGACTTGTGTCTGCTAGAAAACATAGCGCCCTGACATGATCAGCAGGTATCCAGAACATGCCAGGTCACAATCTCTGTGACAGGTATCTCCCCTACCACCACCTGGGCCTTTCTCCTTGTAAAACTCTGCAGCTCATGATTTTCAAGTACAGCTCCCAATACCTAAAAATCCACAGCACACACCTTAAAGATGGACCCGGTATATTCAGAGGAGCAATCCAGAGTGCCCACTGACCCCTCACACCCTCCTCAAGGTCTTTTTTAGGCCAGCTCAAATCATGTCTCAAACGAGAAACTGCAGCGTCCGAGGGAGCTGAGCGGCTGCTTGGCAAGTGTGGCCCTTGCTCAAACTCGAGCAGTAACGCGCTGCTGGCAGTAAAACATTCCCCCGAAGCCCATCACCCTGGCCCTGAAATACAAGTCATCTCACTCATGACACGTGCACAGGAAAAAGTTAAGAAGTTGCCATTTGAATCAAAACGAAATTAAATCAACTTTCTTGGAAGAGAAAAGCTGCAAGTGAAGGAAGATGATGGGTCCTCTATGACACTGTGCAAGTTTACGCACTCCCGAGGCACAAGTCGTGCAGAATAATTGACAAGTTAAAAAGCTATTGATCCTTGGGCATTGTCCCATTCTCACTGTTCTGTTGACTCTGCCCTAAAGCTGGGTCTCTGGGCTACATCTACCACCAAAAAAAAAATTAAAACTATGAAAGTTATTCCATTTGGACATTGCTGCCCACTTCTTCCAGCTGCGGAATTACAATCACTTGGCTGACGGCAAAACAACTTCCACATCCATGTAGCTCACACTGATGAATGGAAGAGACCCAACACTTCAAGAGCTGCAGAGCACTTGGAAGCTCACTGCAGAGCTCACAGTACTCACGCCTTGCCCAAGGGCCTTTAGACAGGACAAGCTATATGCAGTCCTACCCATGATGAATATAAGACATTATATTTCATTTCTTCCCATCACTATCGCTTATTCCATAGCTAACTGCATAATTGTCTCCTACTGAGGTCCCAGATGTTTGCTGCAAAAATTAGTAAGATGCTACAAATCAACAATTAGCATTTCAGAATTGGAAGCAAGTAGTAAAAGGAAGATACAAGATTTTATTCTTTCTTACTCTACACAGATTGTAGAAAATAGTTCCCCCAAGTGTCCTCTGCTCTCCTATACTCCTATCTCCCAGCTGAGGAGATGAGAACATTTCCACAAATGAACCTGTACCTGCTAAAACGCTCTATTTACCACCACACACAGCAAGCAGATCCTCACTGCAGATCAGGGCTTGGAGGCGGCAGACACAGGGCCTCAAAGTGGAGCTCTGCACCCGGATCCAAACCCTCGGCCGAGGCTGCGGGACACTCCAAGCTTTCCCAAGGCAGAAATCAATCCCGGGCAGGGCAAGCTACAGAAATGCTCCGCTCTGCTCCCAGCTACAGAAATGCTCTGCTTCCCATGAATGGCCATCTGTCTTTAACTGCAGTCATCTATGGAGGACATAATTAAAAAAGCAAATCGACATTTTTCCAGCGGGCGCCACGAGCCTCAGTGCTCTGCAACACTCCCACAAAGGCAAGTTGGCCTTTCTGTAACAAGCCCTAGAAACTCTCTTCTGGCTCGTGAAGGTGTATGAAATAAAAACTACACACGTGCACACCCACACACCACTAGTGCACAGAAGCAATATGCTCACAGCTCGTGAACATGCGCAAATACTGTCATGGTAGGGATAGTCAAAAAGCACTGTTAAAAAATCCCCTCTTCTTTCCACTCGTGGGTCTCTTCAAACCGGTAAATAGCTTTGTGGAAAGGAACTGGATGTGCTAAGAGTGTGACAGGATCCCTCTCTCAAAACAGGATCCCACCATCCTGCTGCATTCCTCTTTAATCACAACCTCCTCACTTTCACAGATTCCTGCCTTCAGGCTTAAAGGGGGAACTTAGGGAGTTTAGAGACAAAGGTATCTCATTTTCTTGAACAGGTATTGTCTGCTGAGGCTGAGTGACAAGCAACTACATTAGCTTGCCTATTATGCCTTCCATATTTGAGCCTGCACTGCCCCCATCCCATCAAGATACACATTTCAGATGCTTTCCAATGCTGACTCCAAGGGTTTCCAGGGAGCAGAGCCTGCTCAGCGCTCTCCTTCCCCCTGGTTCCATGCTGGACACTGGCTGTTCCCAAACACGGTGCAATCTGTACAAACTGTCTCTAAGCTCAACTGCTCCTGGGTTTGTCTCCTCATGTCGCCTTTTGAATTTCAGCTAGAGTCATGAACAAAGGAAATCTCCACAAGGTAAAATGAGCCACCTTCATGTGGGCTATTTTGCTTTTTCCACACAGAAATATGTTATTCTAGCAGGTATAGAAGCCAGGGGAGGACAACATTTCACTACTGCCCCTTGGCAATGAAACTCCAGCAAATTTATATAATGCAATAACTCCAGTCCCTTCTCTGTTCATTGATTCCTTTATCTTAAGAGAAGTTTGCTGCTCATTGCTGTTAAGTATGTGTTACAAACCAACAGCTTTGGGAAGTCTCACGGCAACCTCAGTTCTTTCCATCTTCACTCTACGTCTGGAGCTCTCATCTGTTCACAACTAAGTAGAATAAAAAACTAAAATCCAAATCTCATCTTGAAAATACAGCTGTAAATTGACCTTTCTGCAGCCAACAGACACTTCTAGGAATTCTTTATTGCTTGGCAGACAGCAAGACACGAGATTTAACTTTACTTCTTTTATAACACCTTTTAAGTGCCCTTAATGTGACATTAGTAGATGCTACTGTGACTTCATTGTTAATCTTTATGGCTATTATTAAAAGAAAATATTGGAGTTGCAAAAAATAATTCTAAGTGATCAAATCTACTATAATTATTTAGTATTTGTCACCAGTGCATGTTGAATGAATGTTGTGTTCAAAATGCTACAGCCCTGTGCACACACCAGTACTAGAGCTTGTTCAGCTGAACCAGTAAATAGCAGAGGCCGCACAGTGGAGAGGGCTCTGCACAGAGCAGAGCTCAACCCCGTGTTGGTTCTGATGCTGAATGAATGGGAGTGGGAGCCACCACAGGCCCCTGGGGCAGGAATTTAACAGCAGATCCCTAGAGCAGACACTAGCAGAGTCAGGGCTGAAAATTGGAAATATCACTTGAAAAGAAACATCTCTTGTAGCTAACAGCTTATTTTTAAGCTGTGATTTCCTAGCTTTTCCTTTGGAAGGTAAGTCAGCAACAAACTCGCACAGTGCTGAAACAACAGCAAGTCTGGATCCTTTTTCTTGTTCTCTGAACACAAAAAAAGGCATTTTGAAATCTAATGGGGACACCTACTTAAACGCTGACAGTGCTGAACAGCTCCAAGCTGATAGATATGCAGAGAGAAGGAAGGGCCAGGCATATTTGCCAGGCTGCTGCCTCAGTCAAGTGAAACAGCCCTAAAAAGCAAGGTGAGAAACACGAGTTTCTGCAGTGAACATTTTCTTTGAGGAACCCAAGATATAATCCTTTAAAGACACAAGTAGCAGTGGAATATATAATAGTAAATAGTAACCCACTCCCGTGATCTGCAGCATGTGGTTTCCTATTAAAGTCCGGGGGATTTTCTATAAAACTAGCAGTCGTAAAGGCAATTCCAGGGAATTAGCTAATAAATACTCCTGAATGACTAGCAAAGATATCTCAAATTGTATTAGCACCTCCAGCTCAAACAGAAAAACTGAAAAACTGAAACTATTTCATGCTGAAAAATTACAGAGAAAAAAAAACTGTGCTTGTTTCTGATGTTAAATATTCATTTTCATAAAGTCACTGTATCATTACAGTCCATCCCTTCAATGCAATAACAGGAAAAGAGATAAACTGCCAGAGTCTGTTGATTTTAGCAAAACTATGGGAATTTACGTTGCAAACAATGGTCTGACACAGTCTCTCTTTAAAAAGGGCAGTGCCTTGTACCATTTCAGCAGGTATTACTTTAACAGGAATTCAGTGAAATCATTAACAGAGGAATTTGAGTCAATGAGATGTTAAGTACTTACTATAATTACATATTATTGCCCTTTCTGCTGACAGTGCAACTTAAGTGGTTGGAATCTGATGAATTATCCAACAAATAGCTGAAGCCACAGTTGTAACTGAAATTACACCTGATTTTGTGTTGGAATCCTTTAATGAACTGTGCATAAACTAAGTAAAGCTATGTAAAAATTTGTACTTCTACATAAATATTGTAGTTCCACAGCTAAAACTGATTTAGAAACCAGTCCTGATAACAGATTAATCAAAAGATACCACCTAACACTGTAGTTAAAGAACTTATTATGACAAATTGCTACAAGTCGGCAGTGCAGGGGCCATTAGCCACCAGAGGAGACTTCAACCCTTTTAGGCAATTCTGCTGAGCTTGAACAAAACCCAAACTGGCTGCAGCAACTGGACGCATTCAACTCCCCACTCCCACTAGAAGCCCATTAAGTTTTAACCCAACATGTCAAAGCAATTAACACAACAGACCTCAAAGTCTTTAGTAAAGCCACTTTTGAGACTACTCTCAGCAAAAAACAAACAGACAAAAAAACCCAACTCATTTTGCACCTAATACTTAAGAGCACCTTAACATCAAGATCTTATTTCTCTTTTCACACGTTTTAGCTAAACCTGGCATTTCTGAGCTCCCTGTCAGAAGTGGTGCAGAGGACTCACTGCCTCAATCTGCAGATTCCTTCAGCAAAGCTACACTGGATGTTCCACAGCCCCTGCAGCAGACCAGTGTGAAGAAAGCTCTGAAAACCAATGCCACAGCAACAGGAAAAAAAGGATGTTGGATGTGGGGTCTAATGCTAAATACTTTTAATAGAAGACAGAAGCAGCTTCAGATTTAAAAGGACCCAAATTCTGTTCTGGGTCCAGACTATGGGCAGCACTTCTTACAATACAAGCTCATCAGACACTTAACCTGTTGTCTTTTGGGTCCCCAGCCAAATATTTGACATTTTAAAGCACTGATGACATCAGACTCCCAGGGAACGTGCAGAGCTCGGCCCTCACGCGCGCAGGATACAGAGCACAAGAGTTTAGCTTCAGCTTCCTAATTTTATCTGTTGTTTAGGACAACTGCACTAACATAAGTACAGAGCCTTGTGCCAGAAGCAGCCCTGTTTAAAAAAACTGCAAAGTGAAAAACAAAACAGGCAAAACACACCCAAGCAGAGGCTAGTGGAACAAATAAGTTTTCAGCAGATTATTTCAAATTCATTGAATTTTTATATTCTTTTTGTCTTACTGCTTTTGGTTTTTGATAGTTTTTAAATTCCCCTTCCTTATTCACCTCTGTGTTTTAAGTGTCCAACTCTTTCACCATAAATGAAACAAAGTCTTAATGCAAAACAGAAAACACGTGCTGAAATTCCATAACTCGCAGGGCATTTGTAGAGCTGAACAAAGTAACTGAATTTCTCTCTTGCTCACTCCCCTTCACGTCTTTGTCCCAAGACAAACGTGCCACACAAATGCAGAAGGCAGCATAAAGAGCCTGACACTTACTGATAAGAATAAGATACAGAAGCAAGAACAGTTGTGGCTTTTTTAAAAAAAAATTATCCTTCATATTTACTATTAAAGCAAGCCCTTCATTCCAGCACATTTGACTTGCAGAAACTATTGCTATGCTGACACTCACACACACTTGAACCCTGTTAACACACTGTAATTTTTACTCCAGTGACATTGCTCCCAAATTGCAGCTGAAATACTGGTCAGCTCGGTCAGAGGAAAAGCACCAGTTAAAGGCGCTGAGTTTTTATACAAAACCGCTGAATTTCACAGAAGTTCTGCTCGTGAACTGATGAACAGCAGCACACTCCATTATATGGCAGGAAAAGCATGAAAAGCATTTCATGGCTACTGCTCTTTAGTAGCTTTGGACTCATTTTTCTTATTTTGCAGACAAAAATTACTTTTATCTGGTGCTTACTCCAGAGTCCCTAAGAGTCCCTAAGTCCCCTCCAGAGAACCTAAAGCCAAGATAAATTCCCTTCAGTCTCAACAGTGTTTGCCGTAGTAAGAAGGGGTTCCAGGTGAAATCCCAAATTTTACAAGTCTAAATTAACAAGATTCAAACAAGTTTTGTATCTGAAGCAATCTGCAACTTCTATTTAAAAGACAGCAAAGGGAAAAATATAAGACTCCTTTCTTGAGTTTGTTTTTGCACCTTAAAAGTCACATCTGTTAAAAACAGGCTAATTTTACAGCCCAAGTTGCACTTGGTTGCACATTTCCCTTTTATAGGGCCACAGACTGTGAAGGTGGAACTTGAAAAAGGCTGTTTCAGGATAATACTGTTCTGAGAATGGCTTGCAAAGAGCCACTGCTAGAACTGAACAAGAAGTCTCCACAGCACAAATTGCTGTGCCAAAAATATAGCCAAGATGAAAAGAAAACCCCAATATAGCCCAATTAAACAGCAGGGAGAATCTGCCTATTCAGATGGAACGCAACTTACCCAAGCTGGAATTTGCCCAGGACACTCTTTTTAGAGTGATCCGGCTATTTAACGACAAGAAATAGCCCAGAACACATATCTGCTATTGGCAGCCTCTCTCAGCTAACACGCTGCTCCTACCAGTGAAACCGGTGCCCGATCAGAGCCGGGGTCCCGCTGGGAGCAGGGTGCTCCTTGGTGCCCTCCGAGCCTCCCCCAGCCCCACTGCCACCCACAGCGCTGCAGTGGCAACATCTTTGCTTACTCAGAACCCCACACTCCAGGCCTGTTGACCAAGATGGGAGAGAGATTTGTAACACCAGGAAATTTCAAAGTGCTCTGTCCTTGCTACAACATCCAGAAGTCCCCCCAACGCTTTTTAGTAACAGAACCAACTACTGCTGACACACGTAGCTCTTAGAACTGGTCAGCACCAGCCACAAACCTTCCCTTCCTCTTAATGTAAAGGGAAAAGATGACTTGGGTGCTACTGTAAGAGCTGACAAGAACCAAGTACAAACCAATTCTGAACATATGAATAAAATAATCTGTGATTCCTACCTTATCTTTGCCTTGAAGCAAGATTAAAACAAGAATAAGCTCTCACCTATGCCTAAAAGAGAACTGATGTTCTCACAACAGTGTGCAACACATCTAACAAAAGTGCAAGGTGCTCCTGTGCAGAGGAATGAATGCAAGGTAAAAATCAAACCTCAGAGCAAAGGGAGGTGACAGGTTTTCAGGAATATCAGCCTTGGTCACAAGGTCAGAGGGGACAGTGTCTGCTCAGGAACATTCCCTTGCACAACAGGGTTACACACACCTCATCACTGAGGTTTGAGATTTTAGGGGCTTCTCATCAGCCACAATTAGGTTTCGTGACAGCCATAAAACAAACAGTGCGAGGAAAAAAGTGCCAATATCTACATAGGTTTGGTTGTTCAATTCAACCCTAATGCACTTTTTCCATCTAAATGTCTGATTTTAATAACTGTGCAATGATTTCCCTTCAACACATGGTAAAAATTGGAATATGAGGGGTTTTAAGTGCTGTATGCCTAAAACTCACCTAAGATTAAAGCAACATATGATCAAAATGGAAGAGAAAAAATCCTTAATATGTGCACTAGAAGGTGCAATGCAATAGCCAAAAACGCATCACTTCCCCTATTTAAATAAGTAAGTAGCTGGAGCTTTCCAGGGGTTACTATTCCCTAAATAGCAGTGATCATTTGGCAAACACTTCCCAGCATAAGGCTACAAATACTCCACTACATGCTCACATTTAGGCTGTTTCAAGAATTCCTACTACATCTTTAGGGAACTCTACTTCTTCCCTTCCTTCTGTAAAAGGCAGTTCATTCCACTGCAGCTCCAGAGCGGGCAGAGAAGTTCAGAAACTGCCCCTTGGAAACCTCACGCTGCTCCTGCGCACACAATCCCACAATGAATGGCGAGAGGAGCACACAAACGTGGATCTGTAAATATTTACGTGCAGGAGCCTGCAACGCAACCAGGCACACACACATTGGGCGGAAAAGGGCTGGAAAGGAGCGTTGCTGCGGGGCTGCATTCAGCCAGGCCAAGGCGTCTTCCCTGCGACCCTTTTTGTCCTCTGCCGTCTCAGCAGTTGGGGCAGCTCTGAGCGACCCTGAGAGCCCCAGCAGGGCGACAAGAACACACACAAAGGTAGCCCTATAGCTCCTCTTCCACCCCATAGGACGCCAAGATCTGGTAGACTGGGCAGAAAATAGTCTGCTTCCTAAAAAAATTCACCAATGCGCCCCTAAAAAAGTCTGTAGCCATCATCTTCTTAAAAAACCTAATTATGCACACATATAGACACCTTTACATATAAAAATTAATAGGTCTCCTGCAAGCTTTCTAAGCAAAATGTGCGTTCAGCTTGCAAACTTCCTGAAGTGATGCTGCCTACCTTTCTGGAAATATCTACACTGCCCTTTAAAAAAAAAAAAAAAAAAAAAAAAAGGCTTTTGGTTTTTAATTAAAAGGCCCCCCCCAACAAGGTAAATTTCCCTCAATGAGGCAGCGAGGAAAGAGCTGGGCAGCGCTCTAAAATGGATGCAGGCGAATCTTTTCGAGAGCAACATGTTGCAATCACCTTTCATTTTAGGGGAAGGGAGGGATTCCCTGAAAGGAACTGAGCCGGGGAGCGGTGTGGGGGGGGGGAGGGCGGCCGCGATAAAAAGAAATATATATATGTATATAAAGAGCAAGCGGCTCGGGGGGCTGCTTTAGCACGGAAATACTACGGGGCTTTTGTGGCCGCTGCGGAGAGGCCGCTCGGCGGCGGCTCCCGCGGCGCGAGGGAGAAGCGGAGCGAGAGCGGAGAGGAGAAAAAGAAAATGGCGCAGAGACTAAGTCCCGACCGTCGACAAGGCGACTTTGCAGGGAGCCCCGGGGGCCCGCGGGGCGGCCGGGGGCGGCCGGG
>JAUBOD010000174.1:4719054-4732663 GCA_032353885.1 Nothura maculosa
GCTTATAGCCTCCTCTTCTGTATATGCTTTTAAATATCTAGAACCATCTCATTGATTTCACACTGTGCTTTCAAGTAGGCCACAATGCCTTTCTAGTCAAACTTTAGGGCACAGTACAACAAAATTCAAAATAGAGATATTAGCAGCCCACAAAAGAGATGACTCTGAGTGCAGTTGCTGTTCCTAGATCATAGTTTTCTTTATCCTTGCAACAAAAGCCATAAGAGCTGCGACCGGCAGGACCTATAAAAATAGGTGGAAGGGACCATTCCTATACCAGGGCTCTACACTCTCCTGCTGCTCCAGGAGCAACTCAAGAGCATAGATACTTCTTTATTTGGCTCCTAAAATCTCAGAATCTTTCCTCAGGAAGGAAAGGAGTTTGCAGGCACAATCACAACTCTTTCAAACCTCCTTAACCTTCCTTCTTTCATCCCCTTATGGGTGACAAGAAGAACTCAGACCATCACAAAGAAGAGATGAGACACTACAGCTAACAACAAGGAGCTCCAACACAATACCTCTCCTGAAGAGCTGTCCTTCCTCTTCCTTCTCCTCCTCCCCACAGGCAACCAAACACTACTGCTCTGTAAGCCCCCTTATATACCATGCCACCCTTTGCTCTGCCTGGCCAGGGCAGGGAGGGGCAAGGAGAACAGCCCTAGGGAATGAGAGGGTGATTGGAAGCAGCTGTGGAGATGCTGATTTCCAAAGCTGCTCTCAGTAGCTCAGGTGATCGCAATATCCCACCTGTAGCTCAACTGGACAGGATCCAACCAGGAGGAGTGCTAAGGACAAGTTTCTTGCAATAAAAGTCTTGTTCTTTAGTTGATATACAGTTATTCTCCAACCACAACCTTCCTCTCTATTTGCACTGATTGTAAGCAATGTTTGGTGTAAGGCTTATCATAATGATAACTGAGTTGTTGGTTTCTATTAAAAACATGGCTTTTCCATTTTATTTCCTGATTTGCTTTATATTTTTAGGAGCAAATACAGGGGTCATCAGGCTCATGACGCACGATCTGATTGTGACCTTCACTGCTTCTTCAAATCATTAGCTCTTAAATCATCAAACTCCTCCAAGCTTTAGGGTTTTCAAAGGGCCTCCTGGATTTAGGCAGTGTAGTGTGGTCTGGCCAAATCCCTCAGGTCACCTGCAAGCTCAACCATTTTCTTTTTCATCTGAACATGGGTAGGCAAAGTGCAGACCCTGTTATGGTGTCAGAAGGGAATGCACCTAAATAATGTCATGGCTTAAAGAGCAAGAATATGCTGTGTAAACTATTGTATGAATAGGCAAAATGTCACCCCTAGGCTTGTAGCTTGTGAATATTGGAGACTGGATTTCTAGGCAACACCTGACTTAGATCCTGAAGGGATTTCTAGGGAGAAGGAGGAAGGAGAGAGCTTTGTCCCTTGGTCCTGTCTAAGCCCACCCCACAGTGATATCTCGGGTGGAGATATGTCCTAGTTATTGAGGAAGCGAAAGCGCCAACAAAACTCCCATCTCATTTAAAGTTTGTTCTTCTAATACGGAACTCTCTGATTTTACATTATTGCTAATAGAGAAAAAGCACACAAATAATTAATAAATGCTAACTCGTCTCTGGGGCTTTCCCTTTTTTGCTTGCTTATTTTTGTATTATAAATGACATTCATTTTCTGCAACTCACAATAAATTGGCGGATGAGGAAAAGAGTCCAAAAGATGAGCCATAATCCTCAAGGGGACGAACAAGCTGTTGTTCCAATCAAGATGTATCCTGACAAATCAAGTTGGTGAAACCCATTAATTAGCACTTTTGGAAACAGTTGCAAAGTTAATTATTCTTCTTTCAGATGAAAGAAAGCTAATTTCTGGCATTTGCTTTGACAGTGACATGCCGTAACATTTTTAGAGTTGACATCCCTCAAGATAAATGATGCTCTGAAGTGTGCATGCACACAGTTTGACTGGGAGCCACTGTGGCGAGGTGACGGCACTGGCACTTCTTACTGCAAATATTTTGCATCTGCCGGGATTGCGATCAAAGTTTGGAGGCAGAGAGAAAGGGAGCGGAAGCTTCAGGAACTTTAGGGAGATTCTGGGTGATTCCTGCCTCTAATAGGCATAAAAAAACATTGCACAGACTGTTGTTATAGCTAGAGAAACTCAATAGGGAATTTAAAGCTTTCTAGCAACTCCAGGACTGCTCTAGGTCAGCTTTTATGACCCTGTTTTTTTCATTTCCATTTCCTGACTCTTTAAGGCAGGGCTTCATGCAAGATGAGTGAAGAAAGCGTGCCTAAAACCCTGCAGCTGCATTACAGAGGAGCTGTACAGCCATGAGAATGCACTAAAAAGGAGAAGCTATTTGGAGAGTCCCAAGGTGACAAGTGAGAGAGCTAAATAACTTATCTAAGAAGGCTGAAGTCTTCCGTGGTAAATTAAAGAAGACCTAATTGGTTTAGCTGTCTTCTGGAAAAGGACATTTTTCTAGAGCAGAGAGGAGATAGCCCATTCCAGGTGATGGAATGCACAGAGTAGGAACATGTGGAAGCCCCACTGGCACTTACGGACACGGCCACAAATCTAGGAATAATCAGAGTGCTTCAGCTGAGTATCTAAGACTAATTCATCCTTGGTTGCTTTCCTAAGCAAAGGTCGTGTAATGCATCCACACACCCTCGTGCTGTGCTTGGTGACCCTACACATTGTGGAGTCTCCTCCATGCTCATTCATACGTGCCCCAATGCTCTGCATAGCCCACGCTCTCATGGTCACCACAAAATCTCCCAGTTCAACAGAACATGTTTCATTATCATTAATACTATTCCGAAGGGAAACCCTCCATGACAGATTGAAGTCCAAGGAACTAAGACTTCAGAACAGTCATCCTCTAATAACCCAGGCCTTAATAAATTAGTAGCCTAGTGTATTACTTAGGGGGCAGATGAACACCTTAGGAACCTGTTGCTTTTTTGATGAAATCCTCCAGAAATAATAGTTGCAGGCAGGCACATGAAGAAAGGAAATTGATGGTAGAAAAAGTATTGCATTTGCTTTTCAATCAGTAGGTGGGGAGAAAAATTGGACAGGGAAGGTGATCTAAAGGACTGCCTCGTTAGTATGCGATTCACACACGACAGGGCAATCAAGAATGTGGAAACACCAGGTTCAGAGTGCCGGATCCAACGTGAGAAGGAAACAACCCCTTTTCCACCAGGATAGCCACAAAAAAGACATGTGCCAGCACTCAAGGCTTTGCAGACAGGCTCGCTGCCCTGAGACGGTTCAGTAAGGACAAGACACAGAGAAATATAACAAAATGAAATCTAATTGCTTCAAGCAGTTCTCCACTTCGCAAAGAGCAGAGAGGTGGCAGTCCTGAGCTGAAGACTTGCCTTGCTGGCAGAGCACTGCCTTCCTTTTTGCATATTCCTCGGTCGTACATAATACTTATTGCTTCACAAATTGCAGGGATTATTTTCTCTTAACTGCTAATGGTTTTAGAGACTGTAATTGGGGGTAGTGCATGTAATTCAGTGCCAGAGAGGAAGGTACCTGTACAGTAGACTAACTTTTTCTCCCTGTGTGTGTATGTGTGCACGTAGTTACAGTGGGTATATAGGGAAAGAGCAAGCTCATTTATCAGTTCTCTACTTTTCTGTTTGTTTGGAAGGTTTCTGGGACAACTTGTTGTGTGGCATTTGGAACATTTATCAATGTGAAAAACAATTCTTACCAGTCCTTCAGCCATTTTTCATCTCCTTTCGTAGAGTTTGTGGTAATATCTCTGTTTTACTTAACAATTCCTATATGAAAAAATTCACTGTATTTAGCAAAGCAAAATCAAGGATCAAAACTATTTACTTATCCTTATATGTGCTGTGTTAAATGATGACCTGATATAATTACCTTTAAGTCCACTGTCTGATAATCTGCTCCATTTATTTAAATGTATTTTTCATCAAGATACTTATCAGCCTTGCTTAACATATTTTTGTTTGATTTATTTAGCAATGCATATATTTATTTACACTTCAGCATCCAAGTGATTCGTTCTTCTGAGATTGCAGGCAAAGGTTAAAGAGCTTGATCCATCCTGGAGCAGCACAAAAAGTGGCATAAACAAGCATGGAGAAACACATACCATGAGAAAGCAGGGTTAACACTAAATTTACAGCCACAACAAGCATCGCTCATTCAGCATTGCAAAACCAGCCGGTACAGTAACACGGTGGTTGTATGCCCTGATAGCAAATCATTTGCTGTAATTCTTGCAGTGTGATGAGAAAAAAAAAAGCACCCAGAAAGTATGTATAAAATGCAGGGAAAAATCTGAAGGCAGGATGAGGAATGGAGGAGCCCAGAAACCATTTAGCATCCATTAGGACATTTAGCAATGGGGAGAATCCCTTGGCCTCCAAGCTCTTGACCACCACTCTGGCACACAGGGCTGCAGTACCTGGGAAGATGTCACCACCTTGGGCACCATCATTATCATTTTTTTTCTGTCCCAAAAGAACTCAGTTGTCCAGCCAGCAGGATCTGCATGTGTACATTCAAGGATGTGCTTCCCAGCTTTGGTTGGGCTGGCATCTCTTAACTATCTGTCTCCTGCAGGCCAGTGATTGCATATCTGCCAGGGTGAGCCAAAAAGCAACAAACATTTCTCCTCTTTTTGGTGCTGCAAAGCTCCAGAAATAACAGAAGCTTCTGGTCAGGGGTGCTGGAGGTGGACACAGGCCCTGGTGCTGTGTGGATGTCCCATGTTGGACATGAAGCTCACGTGGATCTGTGCCTGCATCGGGCACTGGGCTCGCAGGGCAGACAAATCAGGCACTAAAGGGCAAATCTGCTGAATGGCTTCAAGCCAGGCCAAGCAGCAGCACTGCTGTCCCTGGGGCTCAGCTTGGTGACAAGCTGCCACCTGGCCCCTCCAGCTTTGGGCTGCAACCCGAGCTGTGGGAAGGGAGATGGGTCCTCCCTGGCACGGGAACAGGGACTGAACCAGTAATTAAGCTATTAGCTAATTTACAGAATATTATTAGCTAATTTATAGAATATGTATCCTTATTACTCTCTAAGGTACTGTCTTCTTAATTAACAGAGATAAAAAGATTGTGTAACTTACTAATACAAGTGGCTACTTATTTCTTTGTAAACTCGAAGTCATGTCCCACTCCTCATCAGGATCCACTCTGTTGGATCAAAGGTAAAGCACAGACAGAACAAAGTTTGCCTTGCTGAAGGGCTGTGTGCAGAAGTCAATGCTATGGAAGAACTATTTTTTTGGCCAAATCAAGCTTATTGTGATGTGTTGTGACAGTCACCAAGCAGCACAGGCAGTGGGCTCAACAACTGGTGCCCGTGTGTGGGGCAGCCGTGTGGGTTTGTGGTCCTGAGCTGCCACCACCTGCAGCATTACCTTGGGCCTGGATGTTCAGACAGCTCTGTGGATATCAACAGCGTCCAAGGGGAAAAAATGGGGGGAAATAAAGCCTGAATGGGCAAAATGATGCCCAGGAACCTGGAGGTGAGGAGGCAGTCACACGCATGGGGCAATGCTGGCCTAGAAAGGCAATCGAAGTGCCAGTTACATCAAACAGAATGGAAGCATGGAGGTGCAAATTAGGAGTAATCTCACCACTGTTAAAGGGAAATCAGTGTTGGGCCACATCAGATTTGGCCTGCTGAGTGACAGAGGTCTCTCCCTTTCATTCCTCGGTTAAAAGATCATTTTGCATTACATTGCCGTCCAAAGCTCCCTTCGCAAGAGAGAAAGGCCTCCTGGATTTTCTTGAAGGGGCTCACAGATAAAAACTGATCACATTTCGCAGTAATTGGACCTTCATATCTATAATTGCATTGATTTCTCCTAAGTTTCAGGCATCGACTCTGAAGAGTGAGAGAGCATTGCAGCAGGAGGCAGCTGCCAAGAATCCTGCTGCATTTGGGAGGTGTCAGGCTGGAGCCTCGCTGTAGTTTGGTAACTGGCATTGCAAATTGCTTTATGAACAGTTTAATGCATTTAAGAGGGTAATAATTTCAGATTCTACCATACAATTGGTTGCAGTGATGCAGAAGCGTATCTAAAAACTTCCAGGGTGAAGGGAGGCAGGAGGAGGAGGAGGGCAGAGAAGAAAGAAAAGCTAAGGGAAAGAGGGATTGTAGGGGGAGAGTTAGAATATCTAATTGTTTTAATCATGCTCGGTATTGCACTATGAAATTATAATTAACTTAAGAAGTCAGTCAAAAAGAGTTAATTAATGTGGTGCACTGTGGCTAATTGGAAGAGGTACATGGAGGGGAAAAATGACCCAGGCGACAAAGCTGCTAGGCCAGGGTCTACTGATCGAACTTGGCAAGCCAAAATGGTGAACAGGGTGCAAGGGCCCTCCAGCAGCTGCGAGGGTCAGCAGAAGCAAGGACCAACATGCAAATAAACAACTTTAATGGTGAATTGCAAAGCACTTGCCAAAGGTTCTGCATCAGCAATCTTCCCAGGGAGTTTGTGGGGGAAACTGAGGCACATAGACACAAAATGATTTGAAAAATGTCAGCAGACAAAGAGGTAATGCCTAACTTTTTCATAAGGCTGTGCTTAACTAACCTGATAGCCTTCTATGGTGGAATGACTGGCTGGGTGGATGATGAAAGAGCAGTGGATGTCATCTTGACTTCAGCAGGGTTTTTGATGCCGTCCCTCACAGCATCCTCCTGGGCAAGCTCTGGAGGTGTGGGATAGATGAGTAAGCAGTGAGGTGGATTAAGAACTGGCTGCATGGTAGAGCTCAGAGGGTGGTGATCAGCGGTGCAGAGTCTAGTTGGACGTCTGTAGTTAGCAGAGTTCCCCAGGGGTCTTTGGTCCAGTCCTGTTCAATTTATTCATCAATGACCTGGATGAAGGGATGGAGTGCTCCCTCAGTAAGTTTTTTGATAATACGAAGCTGGAAGGAGTAGCTGATACCCCAGAAATCTGAGCCACCATCAAGAGGGACCTGGACAGATTGGACAACTAGGTGGTGAGAAACCCCATGAAGTTCAACAAGGGCAAGTGCAAGGTCCTGCACTTGGAGAGGAATAACCCCGGACACCAGTACAGGCTGGAGATGTGGAGAGTAACTTTATAGAGAGGGACCTGGGTGTCACGGTGGACGACAAGTTGACCATGAGGCAGCAGTGTGCCCTCGTAGCCAAGAAGGCCAATGGGATCCTGGGGTGCATTAAGAAGAGCATCTCCAGCAGATCGAGGGAGGCGATCATCCCCCTCAATGCAGCCCTGGTGAACCCACATCTGGAGTACAGTGTCCAGTTCTAGGTCCTCAGTACGAGAAATGTGGAGCTACTAGAGAGAGTCCAGTGCAGAGCTATGAAGATGACCAGGGGCCTGATCTTGATGGCAGTCATATCCCCAAATACTGATGTGAATGAGCATAATGTTGAATCCTCCTGGAAGCCAACAGCGATAAGGATAGTGACATTGAAACTAGGTATAAGGGCTCTAGCAGAAATATTTGTCACACAGAAAGTGCATCCAGGAAAGTTGTGTGCATCAGATATTGATGTCACCAATTGCTGTGACACCAATAGAGCAGCAGGATATATATTTGCAGTCTAGAGAATATATTGGGAGTGCTGGGCAATGGCTAAATGTCAACATGGACAGAAAATACAAGAGGAAAAAACAGAGCAGAGAATGCCCTTCTTCATACAGAAGTGCAGTGACTTAATAGCGCAATGACCGGCTAGGCTGAGCTGGGCTGTCAGTGCTTCCAGAGCAGAGTTGAGGTGCCACCGCCGCACATTCTGATCACATCCTCCTCATTAGTCTCAAACTCAAGAATAGACCATTTGGGTGCCAGATTTATATTGCTAAATCTACAGGAGGACTGACACCATCCTTGGCATCGTTTCTTCCCCTGCTCTCTCCAGCAGTGCTTTGAGGAACATAGTTCAGGATGGAATTAAAAGCCAGGCAGGCTTTGCCTTGCCATGACATTTCCATCTTGCTGTGGCCTTGTTGCCCTAAAATTGCTGAAGAGGAGCTGAGTAGAGTTGTTTTGTGCTTTGGATTAATTATTACTTTTGGAAAACATTACAAAATATAACTGATTTAATAATACAGGGCTTGAACATAATTGGAGACTCCTTTAGAAGATATCTACTTACCCATCTCAGGTCCCCAAATAGGGCTTCTTTGGACCAAAACAAAGTAAAAAGTTCTACAGACATTAAAGAGTTTCCTCCCCACTCCCGTTTTGATCTTATTCCCTGTCCATTTTCCTGTGACAACTCGGCCCCAGGGACAGGCCGGAGCGAGGGGAAGGAGTGGAAGTGCCCTTTGACTAAGTGGGCATTAAATGTTGGCTAACAACTGAGAGACACTGTGCGCCTGGAGAGTGGGGGAAGGTCGAGAAGAAAGGGAGAAGAGCTTTTCAATATGAGCATTCATGTAGTTTTTACAGGAGTCATTTATCACGGCGGCAGAAGGTGGCCCTGGCGCGGCCGCTGAAAGCCGCCCGGGTTAAACTTTTACCTGCCCCCGTGAAAGGCGGCCTGCGGCAGCCATGGCCGCGTGGCCTGCGCCGCCCGTGCGGCCTTTCAGGCGCCGGCGGGAGGAAGGCCCGCGGCTCCCAAACAGCTTGTGCCCATCTGTTCTGCATGGAGAGAAACCCTGACAGGGAAAGGGGAGGGAGGGTGGGAGCGAGCGCCGGGTTTTCCGGCCGCTGGGAATATGCTGGGGAGCCTGTGGGAATTTGATGGTGTGCTGGGACTCTCAGGAGATGCTGCAAGGGAGTGTTGAAGGTTTTGCAATCTGTTTTTGTCCCTCTGGTCCTATAAATTGTGGAGTGGATTGAGCTTATGGGTCGACTGAGGATGACTGGACACTCTGGGATACGTGTGGATGGTGGTGTAGGGAGAGGTGAGCACAACTGTGAGGCTGAGACATGGGAAACATGTCCTGGTGTGCAGAAATGCCCTCAGTGTAAAAGAGATCCTGTAGGCATCCCTAGAAATCACCCAAAAGGAGCAGCATTATGCTTAGGGCAAAGCAGAAAAACATTCCCAACTGTACTCAACCAGGATACCCCTTTTCCCTGGAATTTTTCAAGGGCAGAGTGCAGGATCTGCAGCAGTCCACAGTGGTGAGAGCAGGCTCCAGTGCAGAAAGCAGGGGCAGGTCCTGTGTGGTTTTTGCTATACTTTCAAACAGATTGAAATGTTCCTGACAGAATCATTTTCCACTGAAAACAATGATTTGCCTAAATCGAGGCGTTGCACTGCATAGAATGTTTTGGGGTTTTTTTTTTTTTTGAAATTTTCAATGGAATGGTCAAAAGTTCCACTGATGCTTTATATTCCAACTATGAGATGACATTATTTTATTGTATTTTCGAAATTTTATTCACTATATGTTAAGTATTAAACTATTTAAATCGCTATATTTTGCAGTTCACAAAGGAAGCCAGACTGTATCAAAAGTTTTGATCCTTATTAAAATGATTCTTTTTTAGTCTCCAGTAACTTCAATCTTTTTATTTTCATTATTTATTTATTTTTTATTTTACTCCCCTTTGTTCAGCCCTACAATGAGAATAATGTGACATTTTGGCATCTCAAGTGCTCTAATTTCTGCCTAGCCACATTAGACTTCTTGCCTGCCTCTTCTCCATGGCTGTTTCAGTGAGACACATCGGCACCTGCCCATGCTCAGGCATGAGAGACAGCAGTGGAACAATTCACATTGTTAGAGAAAGGAATGTAGAGATATATTTCCCACATTGCATATAAAAATATAGTCCATCAGTGCTACTTCACCAGAAATAATGTCAGCTAACTTCCATTTGACAGCTACCCAATCCCTTGACCATGACATGCTACCCTGAGTCAGCAGGGACATGGAGTCACCCACCAAAGAGCGGATCTCACCTAACTTTATCTGTCTCAAATGTAGGCTTCATGTTTAAGCCAATAATCCAGAATCTCTATAGAGGCGAGAAAGACGGAGGTACTGTATAAGAGGTTTAGCTATTTTTTAGACTACTTAGGTTAGCTGAGGGTCAGATTTATCTCATCTCTTACCTGCTGTGCATTTAACTTCAAAAGCCCTAGGACTTCGGATCATCTGATCAAATGCAAGTTGTTTGAAAGACTATTCAGAAAGCCCTCTTTCCAGAGACTAGGACTGCATTATAGTCAAAGCAGAAGGGGCATTAAGGGTACGGATATTCCCATCAGGGTTTTCATGTCATTAATTGGTGATCTTCTGACTCTGAAATAACATTTTCCCCCTCACATTTCTTATTTCATTATCCCCAGTTCAATACACATCAGTGCAGTATGAGGCAAACTAGTTAGATATATTAGGAATTATTTAAATTACAGAGAGATGTATGGGTAGTTAAATGCTCAGTCTTCTATTCTGCCCTAATTACATATCAAATTACACTCAAATTATACCCAAATATGAATGTAGGGAGGTAGTCCTGAAATACGCAGGAGGTGTTACTGGGAGAAAGGTAAGGTGGTTCAAGTAGATCTGAACTAATGCAATATGAAATCCTTGCAGCACTCCCATTTTGTGTTGTGTCTTGTTATTGCAAGCATATACTTAAAATTTCTTTAAAAACAAGACGATAATGAATGACTGTCTTTCCCTCTGGTAGCTTGTTCTCTGAGCTTGGAGGAATCGGTTTATTTTTCCAATGTGAGAGAATTTTGGTCTTTATTTTAACGTCCTCCTGATTTTCATTATTCTCTGTGAAAATAAGTGTGTTCCAGTAATAAAACAGGTTTGCCACACTGTTCAAAATCAGAGAGGTAGTGGGACAGTTGGATTTCCTCTTGAAATGGAAAGAGTATCTCTGTGTCTGCTTCCCATGTAGCAAATTTCAGTTCCTAATTGCCCTGGATGCAAGTTGACGGTGCTTTCATAGTGACATTGTATGCTTACACTGGAAAAACAAAACAAAATAGAACAACAAACAAAATACACAAACAAAACCAAACAAACATGAGAAAACCTCCACTAAAACTCCTGTCACTAAATGAATTTTACTTAACTATTGTAATTTGTGGATTATAAATGGACTGTTAATCCACTGCAAGTGTATGCTATTCTTTACAAAATTCAGAAAGCCCTATGTTTTTAACTGTATTTCTCTGGATTTTGCAGTGACTTGGTCGGTTCATTGGAATATTATCTTTTTAAACTCTAACCTTGTTCTTGATTCTCCTTCTGAATTTCTACAGGCTTGAGATGATGATGGATAATGACTGTCAATGGGAAAGATCCCTTTCTAAGGTGCTTTAAAATCAGCAGGAAGAATTTCCACGGATGATGATGGATCAAATCTTAGTTGTAGTAGAATAGATATCTGGTAAGTTGGTGACCATGCTTTGACTGTATGCCTTGCTCTGTCACTGACACACTATACAGCTTTTGCAAAGCTGTTTTTACAACCACACCTTGATTTACTTGGTAAAATACCAGCCATTTATGGGATTATTACTCTTTGTTTGGAGAAATTATTTATTTCATGAACTTGATGCTGCATGTCTATCCCAAGCAGAATAGTCCTGGCTTGCACCAGCACACAGGGAACCTGGAGAGTCCTGTTACTGCTTGTAGTAATTAGCCGTCCAGCACCTAATACCGAAACCACCAGAATGGCCATCTGCCCACAAATCATTGGGAAAACACATTGGGAAAGGACGTACATCACTGAAACACAGCAACCAAAGCAACCACTGTGCCTAACAGTTGCACTTCTGGTGCCATTCACCATTGCAGGCTGTGCTGAGACACCTGTACATTTCTCAGCTGCAGAGATGTCACTGGCACCAGCTTTAGAAAAAGTGGCAGATGGTCCCTGAAATGAGGTATTTATCCAGCAGAAAGAAGCAGCAAACTTCACAGCTGTAGGAAGCATCATTTCTCTGTTTTCTTTAAGAGGAGAAACCTCCCCAACACCGAAATCAAAGCACAGACAAGATCATTATGGTCTTTGAGAACCTCAGGACCTGACATCCACGCTGTTGTGCTATTAACAGTACTACTGTGGCAGAGCAGAGTGCTAGCACGTCCAACAAAACAGCAGGTTCTCATCTCACACTTGGGATATCCCTCCTCATCAACTGCTGCGGGGAGAAATATGAAAATAAATTCTGAGTAGAGGAGACGGTCCACATCTTACCATTGCTTCTATTTACAGCATCAGTAGGAAGTGTAGAGTGGCCTGTAAGGATTTTCACTTTGCTTTTCAAGGGCAGAAGAGGAGACTGTGGTTAAGGCCACGGCAACACAGATCTTAAAAAGCTGTGCTAAGACATGAGCACTCCACACTCACTCTGGGAAAGTCAAAAAGACATTGTCTTCTGTGTGCTGTATTAGAGCACACAGAATACCAGTACCTCTAAAACCTGGGTATTAGAGAAACTGCAATTCAGTAGGGACTGGACATCCAAAAATGTTATAGAGATCACAGCTATGTGAGTTTATTGATGGACAAAGCAGTGGTCTTGAACATTGAAGTCTCTTATTTGTGAACAAAACACAGACACACAGAAATACAACACAGAAAGTATATAGGACTGATTCACCAGAGTCCCCAGCCTCTAAAAGTAGCAGAACTAGGTCATGTTTTACTCCACTTGTGTAGTGTAGCATTTTAGTTTGTTTATTTGGCACATAATTCCTGGTTAGGCTATAGCAGCTTGTGGCTTGACATTTGAAATTCAACCTCTAAGTGGCAATGGCTGTTTTTGATTTGACACTTAGGTCATGTATTACATCTACATTTTCTTATTGCACAGACATGACTTCTAGAATTAGAGGTTTGCTTGGTTCACATAATACCATTTCTAAATTCAGCATTTGCCTCTAAAACTTTAGGACAGAAACTCTAGGTTTCTTTGTAGTGTACCCAGCATAGAGTCCTAATCTAGCTGAGACTAATGTGTTTTACACGTTACACCTTACAGCACTCTTAGGCAGACTAGTGCCCTTTTTCCTTGAATATGGCTTTTACATACCTGATAAAGCAAAGAGGGGGTCTGACTGCAAATCAAAGCAAATTTGTTTAAAATATGCTTTTATAATTATAAGGTTTTGTTTTCTAAAAGACTGTTTTTCTAGCCCCTGCTTTTTGTGTTTCTGCCTGTCTGTCTTACACTGTACAGTAGTAGGATCTGAAAATGTTCACCACAGGCTACAGTGCTAGGCCTGACTGTTCACACTGACGTCCCTTTTCACACCACAGGGGCATGGCTCGAGAGGGGAAGAAAAAAATCTATTTGCATCCAATCGACTGAACGCTTTAAGTGCTGAAACTAGTAGACCAAACGAGTTTATTAGATTATCATTGCGGAAGTTAATAAAGAATTAATTTCTCTTCATGTGACATCCAAAGGCAGTTATTTCAGTGGCCTGTCCATTTACACAAAGCCAAGTATTTGTCAAGTGTCAAACTCAATTCCCATGACCCAGGCCTCCTCAATAATTCTGGATTAGGAATACCTTTAAATGACATTACAAAAATTTTATTCCAAGATGCATTGAGCTCTTGGGACTACTCAGGAATTTCAGGTTAGTGAAGGTTATGTAGTCAGCAAAAGCTTG
>JAUBOD010000174.1:4737109-4762273 GCA_032353885.1 Nothura maculosa
TGCCCTGTCCCATCTGCGTGGGTGCAGCTTGGTGGGGGACATCCTTGGAGAATGGCTTTGTCCCTGGGTCATTTCTCTCTCTTCTGTCTCTGGAAGCTGCAGGACCCTGATGAATGACTCCCTATATCCTGATCAAAAAGTCTCACAAACAGTTTTAGTGTGTTTGTGTCCCCCTAGTTAAGATAAATTAGACAGGCTAATGAGACTGATTAGTCTTTGGCTGCGACCCTTGGCCTTTAGGATGTACTTTGAGCTAATAGAGAGAATAGGGATTATAGGCTGTGATAATGTGCTTGTGTTGGCCTTTTAAAGGAAAACACATTTATTGCTACTTAGAGGAAATTGATCTAATTGTGCTGGAAGCGTTTCTTCGGACTGAACATGGAATTCTTATTAAGCAGACCACTGAAGTTCAGCCAAGATAGCCAGATTTGAAATGGGTGAGAGAGATTTTAAGAAGAGTCTGCACGTAAATCTGTCTGCCTCCCCAGCCGATAAGAAGTTTCACTGGTCCTGACTTTGATCTGCTGCTCTCCGAGTCACACAGCTGAGCGCTAGAAACTTGCACTGCAATTCCCAGGTCTGATGGCTCATGTCCAAAAGAACAAATCATCAAAGACATCAGTCGTGTTTTCACATTGACTAAGGGTTCAACTATTTGATTCACTTTTCCATCTGCAAAACAAAATTGTTCCCTAGTTACCAGGATCCCTGGAGGCAAATGCAGAAACAACATCATGCAACGTCGCTGAGCATAGCTTGAATACCAAGGTGCTGAAGAGTCTTATCCTGCCCTATGGAGAAGATATAATTTCATAGCCAGAAGCCTCTGGTTTTCTGCTTCACACACAAAGGAACTACTTGTGCCCCTGAGAGTTTTCCCCAGTGATATCAGTTGGTGCAGCGGAAGATACTGCTTCTTCCTATAAACCTTCCCCTTTCTCAATGCATTATTGCCTTTTTGGCCTGTTTCATTATGGACTGAAGTTCTGTGACTGCTTGTTCCAACGGATTTGGAGGTTTTAGTTTGTTTCCAACAGTCTTTGACAGAAAGCACAGCTTTCCACTCTGAAAAGTTTTGTGAAACTCAGCAATGCTGACTAGGGAAACAGAGTAATTCTCCAAAGGGGGAAATTGCTGTTCACTTGAAACAGCCACTTGAGGTTGAAGCATTTATAAGAACTCTTAAAACTCAGGGAAAGTCCTAGCTGGAGATCCCCATCAGCAAAATCTCAACAAAATAAAATATTTCAAGCTCAAGAACTTCTTGTTCCTACCAGTCTTTCCTCTGCCTCTGGGCACATTGGGCTACAGATACACAGCTACCAACGTGGACATCAGCTGGGATTAACTGAGAACTTTGATACTGAAAGCTCAACAGCTATTGTGTTAGCCACTGCAGCAAACTCTTATGAAACAGTAGCACTTAGAGACGGCCATGAACTATAATAGTAGCTGGGATCATGTAGTAAAGGACTACTGAACATCTGTGCATGTTGCTGTTTTGTTGGGCTTTCAGTCATGTGCACTGCCACTGATGGCAATGACGTCCTTACACAGACCTGATTTGTAGGCCTATGAGGAGACGTGGAGTCGGTGTTGTGTTTTTCTGCATCTCTTAATCCCTAGGATCACTTCAGGGAGAAGGCAAAGCCTTCTGAAGTATCTCTGTGGATAAACCACTTTGTGGATAAACCCTAAAGGACAAACTACCTGTACACTCAAGGTTTACATGAAGATTTATTTTTTCTTCCTGGTATCCTGTATGAGGTATCAAAGCCTACATAAACATCAAGGAGGGGATCTAACTGAAGAAATTCCACTTGAGAACAGTATCTACCACAGGATCAGTAAACAGAGAAGACCCTCTCGTCTCATTCCTACCCTTCACTAAAGGCCTGTATCCATTGGTTTATGAACATTGAAATCACCACATACTCACTCAAAGTAGGATGTAAAGGCAACTCCAAGGCCTCTTGCTTTGCACATTATAATTACAATTATAATTTTGTCAAGACGACAGGGCTGAAGTGTTTAATCTATGGTCAAAAATGACACCTTGATCAAAGCCCAAACCTGTATCAAGCCTGTATGTTAGGTGTGATACCAGCACAGAGGGAAGTGTCCGTGTCCTACCAAGCTCTCTGTGCAGAGCAAGGAAGCTGTGGTGGCTGGGGATGACGTGCCAGGTGACAAGGCCCGACATGGTTGAGGGCCCGCAGCAAGACTAGACTTCCTGTGTCCTCAGTGTGCAGGGGTCAGCACCACACCGGCCTGGATGCACACATGGCAACAAGAACTCTTGTGAAAGCAGAAAAAAATACCCTTAAAACTGAAACCTAACCCCCACCAAAGCCACACACCACAATTAGAAACAAAAGCAAACAAAAATAAACTATAAAATACATGAATTGGAGAGCATTACGACAAATTAATGGGCTACATGAAAAGTGGTTCCTTCAGGAAAATTTCAAAGTGTTATTAAACGCTTCAGCAATCGCCAGCGACTCCAGACAGAGACAAAAGGATGATTTTTCGGCCCACAATAAAGTGCCAGGGCCCTGCCAGCCTCACCCACAGCCTGGCAGTATGAAGGGCTCCATGTTCTCATTCCTTTGTTCTCTGACCAGATAGCGCTGCCCTTGGGAACTGGGATCCCTCCTGGCTTGTGATTTACAGTGATTCCCCGAGGGAGAATCTCCCCAGTGCAAAATGTATTTTGAGCCATCTGGCAGGGTGGGAATGGGTTATTATGAGTGTGGCAAGAACTGCAGCTCTGGTTTGCGGGAAGCTCTGTGAGAGACACATGTTTTTCCAAAGCACTAACCCAGAGACGCCAAGGATGCCATTTCACAGAACGGGGAGCTGGTGGAGGGACAAAACCAAGGA
Source organism: Nothura maculosa (assembly GCA_032353885.1). Lineage (NCBI taxonomy): Eukaryota > Metazoa > Chordata > Aves > Tinamiformes > Tinamidae > Nothura > Nothura maculosa. The sequence continues at coordinate 4,739,999 of JAUBOD010000174.1, forward strand.
CTCTAGCACTCACAGTGCACAAAATACATGTGACCTGTCTCCAGATACAGAACATGGTCAGGAATTTTTTTTTTGCTATGTCCTATCTGTGAGTAGAGGACATCAGCCTTTCTGCTAGGTGGCTCTTAAACGTCCAGGTAAACAGTTGGGCATGTCTACATACTTATAAAATGTTAATACAGTAATAGGCTTGTGAAAATATCATTCTGTTTTGCATTATTCTCTCTTGGAGTCTTGTGGGAGCCTCCCTTATTTTATAACAACCTTGTTGGTCCTGCTCTGCTCTCTGGTGATCTCCCCAACAGCAGCGCCATCCATTCCTTTAGGAGAGAAGAGTCATTGGTAAAGATGGTCAAGACCAGAGCCATCTGGTTGAGGTTTGCTCTGTCAGAACTTGTTGCGTGAGTGTGTTATCATCAGCAGAGAGTCTGTGGCTTAGCAGCAGCATTGCCCGAAACTACAAATATTGCTACAAATCATGGGAATTACTAGAGGGTTTTAGCAGAAAGGAGAATCCATCTTGGACGGTGCAGTGGTTCTGCAATAGCTGTTATGCGGTTAAATCCTGGGCTCTGCAGTCCTTGATTTCATTTGTTGCCAATGATTTGGCCCCATTTCCAGCCCATGAAGCTGTGCTTCCCTCTCCTTTACTGCTAAGAGCAGCAGCAATGTCTGCACTGCGCTTACTGCCAGGTTTAGCATACTCTTTTATTCTCCAAAAGTCACTGGAGGTCTCTGGGTAGGTTGTATGCCTTGAAAGTCAAGGGGACCCACATGAAAAACAACTCTGCTTTATCAGGTCTTTCCCCTCTGACGTCACTTGATCACTAGTTAGGATGATCCTTGGCACTTTCCATATTCGGGCACCTTCCAGGAACTAATAGCGATTATCAGCCTTTTACAGCCGTAGCAACTGAGGCTCGTCTCAGACAAGGTCAAAGTGGACCTGTGGGGCTGAGAGCAGAACTGTTGAGTTACCCGCTTCCCCTCCTACAAACCAGTCCCATTTTTCTGCGAGGTGACACAGCTGATCAAAGGTTTGAGCCACAGCCCTGAAGTCAAGGGAAAGACTCCTAAGCAGAAACAAATCACTTTACAGTGCTCTATTACAAGTGATAAATCCTGCACTTTGCCACCTTTCCATGCAATGCTTTAAGATGCTGAGACGCCAGAGAAGAGATGTAGGAGCAGGAGCTGAGGCAGCGTAACACCACCTGAGAGGAACTGTGACCATATATACCAGCTGCAGACCTGTCCATAAATGGTGTTTGGTTTTAACTCTGGATTTGTCAAAATTAAATAGAAAGAACAGCCACCTTGCAAATGCCACTGCTGTATTTTACACTCATTCAGTGGGAGATCAATATGCAGATTTGTCAGAGGACTGAAAATCTCAGCATCAAAGTCCCTTCTTCTTACATATTTTTATTGCGAGCAGCAAAAATTGAAAGTCTTACACTAATAAGCTTTTAAGATTTACATGAAAAAAGCAGAAAGAGTATTTAATAGCAAATTCATATTACTTGAGTGCTATTCCAGCCAAAACACAGTTTATTATGGCCATATGAGCACTGAATGAAGAAGAGCTGTTTATGAATAAGATTACCTGTGAGACTAAGTAGCAAGGATCAAGCCTTTTACCAAATAACCCACAATATTTCAAGTGGCAGCTTTCCCATCTTTACTTACAGATTCATTTCAGAGGTCACTGCAGAAAGTTGGGCAATATATTTTAGTGCAATCTTTTTTAATATATATATATGGTCCAGTCTTTGTGCTATGTTTCAGAAACATTTGAGGAACGCACTTCAATTTTTGCTAAACTGACTGTGTCAAAATGCAAATGCTAACCATTGACTTTTTTCAGTCTTTGCAAAGTTAAACCTTAAGATTTTTCAACTCTAGATAATGTGGAAATTGAAAACCCCCTTTCACATTAATTAAAATACTCCAAACAAAACCAAAATAGTTTGTCCAGTTCAAAACAGATTGATATTGGCTTTTCAGAATTTAGAAATTAAAAATTAGGTCTACCATAGAAGAAAAACTTTCTTCTGGCCTGCACATCAGAATTTAGAGGGAATTTTCTCAGGTCTGAAGTGCTGTTATTTGCTCTATTTCAGATCCTACCAAATTCAAGAAGAACCTTCCAAGCTCTCTCTTTTTCTGGAGTTGTTCTTGTGTCTAAAGGTCTCCAAAGGCCTATACTACCTTTATTTTAACTTGAGTGTTATAAGAGAAGAATAAGGCCATCATAGAATCTGCCATCCAGCATTACAGCAAGCAAAGAGTAGCCTCCAGCTGCCAGTAAATCAAGTAGAGTTACATCAGAGTTGATGTTGCTTGAAAGTCTTGCATCAGTGCTCAAGAGACAGAGAAGAAAAAAACAAAGAAAAAATGGAGATAGAAGAAAATAAACTATGCTTCTGTTTTGAATAAGAACCAGTCAGTCCTTTGCCTTTCATTGGCAGCACTGATTTAAAGAGAATAATGGGATAGGAACCACCAAAGGCTGGGATTTTTGAAACTGTCCATTACACTTTGTCTATCAGTGGGATTTGGGTGTTCAGCTCCTTACTGTCCTCATACTGTAATGCTGTTGCCATTAGGTCTCACTGTCTTTGTAGACTAGACTCACTGTCTTGCCTGTATGTGTTGAGTTGACAAGGGTCTCTGTCCATGAGGGACTTCTCTTTGTACTCTATACTTGTATAGTCATCTGGCACCAGCAAATGTGCAACAGGTCTACATTCGGGCTAATAGTCTTAGTATATGGTTGTAGAATAGATCTATCTGCAGACATTTGTTCCTTTACCATAGATCATGATGGAAATTTCACTATAGACATGCAAGTGTTGAATATTTCTTAGACATTTATCAGTCCTATCCTGGGAAGTGACTTTTTTTTCTGCCACAGAGTCACTCTGGTCTTGGTGTTGTTTGACCTTTCCAACTGTCTTGCCTTCACTGTCTCTTGCCATAGCTGACCTGCTATATAGGCTGTTACAAAACACTTGAACTTAAGAGCACTCTGGAATGGGATTTGAAGGTGAAATGTGGACAGATCTTTACCAGGATACAGTAGGTTTTGCCCGAATAGTATCGCTGAAAAAATAAATCATGAGATATTTTAAATTTGGAGGTGAAAGAGCGGAAAGAAAAAATAGTTACTTCCACTCTCACTCTTCAAAAATCAAAAACAAAATCCTTTGATTTGTCAGGTTTCTGTCTGGGACCTGCAATTTGTTCTGGAAGTGATGTGCAAGCATCAGTCAGAGTCAGAGCTCCAGCTCCTCCACCTCCGTGGGTGAGTGTTGGCATTTGCAGCCTTGCTGGAACTCCCCCCACAGGAACAACCAGATGCTGATGCCAAGAAGTTTCCTCCTGAGCGGAGAACTCCTTTTAGAGCAAATTTTCAGTGGGATACATTCTATTTCATGGCATGTTATGAATGACTTGAGAAAGAAATGGCAAAATCACTATAAACACAACAAAGGAATTGAATGGCTGCTGCGAAGTACACAAAGTTTCCTCAATACTACGTTGGTGCCCCTCTGTAGATGGTCACTGGAGTGTAAAGGAGGTAGCTTAAGATAAAAACTAAATATCTCCTACAGGCTATCTGAGTACAGAAAAGAGTGATGCTCTTGCTTAGGGGCTAAGGGAGAAAAAGAAAATAGACTTTGAAAAGATGAATATTTGAAAACACCAACTGCTGCAGTTACTGCAGGCGTCTTTACCAGCGCTCTGCAACGCACCAGAATGGATCTACAGGGATAAGAAGTAAAAACAAATGGGGCTTCTGCTTCTGGGATCACATTGAGCAGCCTGTACAACTTATTGGAAGCTGACCCTTCCTCTGGAAGGGGAACAACATGAAGTGTTGTTAAACTCAGGTGTGGAACCAAGCTCCTGTGTTTGTAACAAGAGAAACTCCTGTGTGTTAAAAGGGCTTATGAGAAAATGTGTAGGATCTCATTAGGATTCCTAGCACAAAATCATTTTAGTTGCAGGGAAGTGTGATTTATTCAGCATAAAGCTACACTGGGATTACGAGTTTTGGAAGGCTGACATCAGAAGGTACTTTTAAGAAAGTTTAGAAATAAACAGTATATTTAGATTGCCCTCTTGGGAACCTTTCCTTTGTGACTTCGAGGGTCAAGCTACGCAACCCCCTTATCACTCTTCCTATTTGATAGATGGGGAAACTGCATGGAATCATGAAATGTCTCAGATAGAAGACTTAAAACTTGATTGCTGAATCAAATATAGCAAATCTGGATGCCAAACAGGAATAGGTGCGCCAATAAAAACATTTCTAGGCTGCTCTTGTTCTGTATCCACAAGGGCAGTTTTACAGTCGAAAGCTTGCACAAATTCTGAGGCAGAATAGTTAGAAATCTGAGCTAAAGCACCTGTGGAATTTGCAAAGTTTGTTTTATGCACTCTGCACTTATCCTTTCCTATAAAATGAATCTCTAATGTAAATCACTTATTCATGCTGTGGCCTTCTGAACAATCACACCTTGAAAATTGATCAGCTTTTGCACAGAGGATCTGAGTCTTGGATTAAAGACCATGAGGTGACACTATAAGATCACTCTAGGAAGCCTCAGCCATGCAATTCGGGAGAGCTAAGCCTTGGCCGTGCTCAATGAGAGGAGGCAGCTTTGCGTGGCTCTGGCATCTCAACGTCTTGACTAATTCCCGCTTGTGTTTGCTTGTATTTTACTGGTTGTCTTTTCCACTTCTGCCTCTCGGATTACTAGGGCCAGTGACAAGGAAATATGGGAAGAGTCACCCAATCAAATTACAAAACATTAAAAAGGTCAAGTGCATACAGGTTGTTTCACACCATGAGGGGGAATCAGATTTCATTGTATCTCAGTAAAAATGATGGATAGTGTTAACCAGATAAGCAAATGGGATCTCATAAGCCTAAAAGTGGGCATAATCTGCTAGTGGATCTTTTTTTTTCAAATAGAAGTGCATGAAGGTTAGATTTCCTTGAAGTGTTTGACCTGTGGGTGGAAACAGCCCAAGTGTAGCTGTGTGTCTTTCCCATCAGCACAGCCCTGGGAGCAACACGAGAGCTTCTGAGAGTCCAGTGATGCTGGAGCCAAATGAAAATGGAACAGCAAAAGTGGGAAGTGATTTCTCTGGAAAAGATATCTCTTGGGAACAACTTCCACCAGTAAAGAACAAGGGAGATGGATGGAATGGCCAAAGCCCTGGTGAGCACCACCTTGATAGTCCCTTCCACACAGTAACTGTTTCTACTGCTGTGTAGAGAGACTGAAATTTTACAGTTTTCTGCACAGACCTTTTTTGAGCAAAGGAGTGGTGAAAAGGATTTCCATGTTCTCTCCTTTGTAGATTGTCGGGGAATTGGGCAATTGGTTCCCTTCAGATGCCAAGAGCTGTTTGGATTCCCAGGGCATACACAGATGGATATCCAAAAGGACTCCAAGAAAGAGCTTTGTGTCAGCTGGTACAAAAACAGGGCTTTTTTGGAAGAGATGGTGAGGGGAAAAGGGCAATAGGGAGATGTTCAAAGCTGTCATCACAAGTTAACAAGGCCAAGCTTACTGTTTAAGCAGTCACTTTTCAGGATTTATACCTCTTCCTTGACTTTGATGAATATACAAACAACACAAATAATATTTAGATGGCTTTTGTTATGGAGATAATTTCTAGTCGCTAAAGAAGCTTGTCAAAGCCTCACAAAAGAGCACATCTTTAGTAGTCTGACCTTTTTCTCTTGAATCACTATCTAATTAAACAATTTGACAGTGATTTTCAGAGATATATTTGGAAGTTTAGATATTCATTTGTCATTTAATCTATGTAGACATATTGGAAGTGCTCAACTACCAGACAGGATCAGCTTTGTCTTTGCTTTGTACCATGGGCAACAACCTGCCCTGTTTTGCTTGGTGGTCTGTTTTGTACTTGTTAAAATGACGGCTGTGAGCTACTTTTGAAAGGTCATTCTTTCACTTTATACCAGGATCAGTGTTTCAAATCAGAGAAGAATGGACCATCTGTGTGGGGAATCTCTGTCTCTGCAGCCTCCACCATAGGCTTTCTGTCTCCATTTTCATATGTGCTTTTTGGGTGCAATATTCTGTTATGTGGTATAGAAGCAACCTTCATTTGTAGAAATAACAATTCTAGAAATAATGAATAAATAAACCACTGTCACCTTGGCAGGCTAACATTTCCATCTCACTCTCCCTTATTTATTTATTTACGCTTCCTGAAGCCTATTTCCCAAATTCTTCTCCCTTTCCCTCCTCCCCCTACTTTACTTTAATGAATCGAGGATTGAATTCTGGAATGTAAGTACGAGTCAGACATGATAAAGCACCCAGCCTTTCTGCAGTCCTGTAAATGCTATGGTGGCTTCCAAAGAGTTAATTCATTACATTCCATTGTCCAGTCAACTTTGTAGCTAGCAGCAGATTGGAGCCGACTTGAAATGCTGAAGTGGGAATGAAAAATGAGCAGAGCCTTGGTGTGCATTAAATATTTAATATTCTCTCAGTGGGAGGTGTCAGGAAAAGGACCATATAATAAATACTAGGAGAGACAATTCCATCACTGAACTCGTCTGTTAATGACCTCATTTGCTTTGACAGAAAGATTACAGATGCAGCCTCTTCTCTTCTGTGGCCCTATTAAGCAGGCCACATTCCAGTTGGAGAGCAAATTCCTGCTTTTGCAAGGCGGAGGAGTGGGATGGAGTTAGTGAGCGTATCCTTCTCCCTCTCCTTGTCTCCCTCCACTTTGTAGACCTGGAGCCTTTAGAAAGAATTTTGCATGGCATGAAAAATATTCAGTAGCTGTGTCATTCTGGTAGGGTGACTAAAAATTATTTTATCAAGCTACCGGTAGGCATGAACCATGGACTGAAGAAAATGCTCTCTGTCCTGAGAGGATCTGACTGCCTCCCATCTACTGCCTTCACCAGCTTGTGAGCTGTAAGATCCTGTGAAATTTCTGTATGGACATGACAGAGACCACTGCAGGCGTCTTGTCTCAGAGAAAACCCAGCAGGGACCAACTGGTGTTTCCTTGGCAGGAGCTAAGGCCTCAAGTCCCAGTGAGATTCTGGAGAACATGTTGTAGAGCATGTGATCTTCTAAACAGTGCTGCAATTTGAAGTGTGGTTCATCCCACAAAAGAAGACATTCTGACTGAATATCACAATTAGAGGATCTTTGGCTTTGAACTAAGCAGAGAAAGTGCCCCTAATGGATCAAAAAAACTCCAAAGGCCTGGCAAGGGCTTGTTGCTGAGCCATCTCTGTTCCCTCCCACTTATATGAGCCCTTTTTCCAAGGCATGAAACTCCACAGTGAACGGATCTTGTTTTTTCTCTTTAGCTGTTCATGTTTGGAGGATCCCCAAAGGTATTGCTGATGGCTAGAGGCCATGTCTTCACTTCTCACCTGAATATATTAATGTCCAGTCTATACATGGTTCTAATTCTTCTCCTGCTTTCACAGATAGATGCTGGGATAATCATATCACCTCTCAGCCTCTTGTTTGCTTGATTAAGCAAACCAGCATCTCCTAGCCACTCTCCACAGATTCTGATGGCCTTTGTCATCCTTGTAAACCTCTTTTGTCCTAGTTTCAAGCACTCTTTCTTGAACATCTATGGGTGGGTACTGTCTAACTTCTCCTTTGCAACACTTTCCATTATTTCCCCCCATCTTATTGCTGCTGATATTATCCTCTTTGGCTTTTCTGCACAGCCAAATGCTCTACTGAAATCCAGACAGACTAGTCTACAAACCAAGAGAAAAATGCTACATTTTGTGTAGTAGTGGACATCTCAACTGCTCTGAAATGCTAGCATAGGGCTTCCAACTAAAATACATGCATCTTTGGCTAGAATATGCTCTTTGGGATGGATTATATCTTTGCCATCTTCTCATTCTGATGACATTGCCTGAGCTGTGAGGACTGTTATGGGGAGAAGAGGCCAAGCTATTGGCAGTCATGTTCCCATTGACACTGCTGGAGGTTGGAAGAGGCTGTTGGCTGCACATACTCCAAGAGTATGGAGTTGTTCAGCAGAGAGAAAGGTGGCAGCTCTTTCCACTACCACTGCCTGGGTGGCTCATGGGGATGAGTTTTGGGAGGGCATGGACTGAAGGAAAACAAGCTAGCTGGAAACTCGAGGAGGAAGAGAGGGGGAAAATATTAAAAAAAAGGCTGGGCTGAAATTGGAAGGGAATGTTGCCTCCCTCTCACGTTCCAGCTCTGTGTAGGCTGCTGTCAGATGCCAAACATTGTGTGCATTACAACAAGGCAGTTGTTTGCAGCCCTGGATCTGTGCAACGGGGAGATAAGCTTCTGCCTTTGTATCAGCAGCAGCTGCAAAAGGGGCGAAGAGGTCTTAGAACAAGAAATGAGTTCATTTGAATTTGCTCTCTTTTTCCTCTCCTTCTTCAAGCCTGATGGCACTGGCGACCTCCCTCCACTTTCTCGTGTGTTGTGCACCCATCCACCTGTGGTGCTGGAGGGATGCATGCTGCATGTGGTACTGGACCACGCACCAGCTGGGGTGAAGACAGGACTTGTGGTCTGCTCTTGAGGGCTTGGGGGCCTGTGGCTACACACTGACATGCAATAAGAAAATAAAATGTGGGGAGACGCTCTGAAAGGCAGCTCAAACCTTGCCCAGCATGGGGAGATCACAGACACAAGGAATTTCATTGAGCCTGGGCAGGCAGCCCTGTGCACAGCACCGCTGCTGGCTGAGCGCTTGGCTTTACCATCTTCGTAATGTTCTTTTAAAGTAGCTTTTAAACATGTGCCATATAATATATATTGTATGTCCTGTCTGCCTATTATATCTCTAAAAAGTTTATGCTCTGACACGCGGCACCACTTCACCCAGCGTGTAGGCAGACACCATTTGCAACCTTCCAACACTTGTCAGACTATGCCTTAAGGTTTATGTTTGCTCTTTAAGAATTATCACCTCCTTGGTTCTTTAGTGAGCCACTGTCTTTGCTGATAGCCCTTCAGGCCTTCAAAACCTCCACGCACACTCCTTTTTTTTTTTTTTCTTTTCTTTTTTTTTCAGTCTTTACTTAATTCTGACAAGAATCTGGCAGTTTCCCAGCTATCAGCATCATGCTTCTGATCAGCAACTCAGGCTGGGAACATGCCTGGAAATTTGGGCAGTAGCACCAAGATCGTGGAGGGGTCCTGCCTCCCTTGTTGGGGCCAGGAGGATGCAGCTCCTAGCGGACATAGGAGAATGAAGACGTACAGAAGAGAAGGAGGTGAAATAGCCCTCGGAGCGCAGCCCACATCTCCAAAGAGGTGTCCTCCAGCTTGAACCGCATGGAGCTCATGCTGCTCCTGTCACAGGGACCATGGGGGCTCCAGGTCTCCTGGCAACCTCCCTTTTGCCCAGGGCTGATTTAGAGAGGTCACCTATCACTTGTGTAAAGATCACCAGAGGTCTGTGTTGCAAACAGTCCCCACCTTGCTGGGCTGTCACATAATGATTTTACTTTACATCTCTGAGGTCCTGCCAGGGGAGGGTAGAAGGAGAGAGAAGACTGCGAGGTCAGCAGCATCTTTATGGATGGTGGAGCGAATGTGAGGTGAAAGGAATCGTTGCTTTTGCCTCCCCAATAAACCCCTTTTCTCTGCCTGAACGGAAGCGGCAAGGAGCTGCTCAGCTAATTTATATTAATTCAACTCCATTAATGATGAGATATCATCTCTTCTCTCAGCAGGAGAACCATCAAAAGGATTTAATACTGAGCTGCTCTTTTGACAACCCCACATTATAGCCGGCAGCCACTCCATGGTCAGACTAGCCCTTTCCCTAAGTACCCAGCTTTTCCAAGGGCCTTGTTGCAATGAGAAAGCTCTTTCCAGTGTTATTATTATTTTTGAGTTATGCCTTGCACGTGCCTCGGCCGTGCTTAGGAGCAGAGGAATAGGAAGGCTCTTGGTGGGCAAGAAAACGCTTGTAAATGGGACATACAATCCAGGTTTTCCCCTAGGTTGTGCTGCCACTGGACAGGGCATGAGCAGGAGACATTGGAAGTGGCAGGAACCTCTTCATTCTTGCAAAATCTGTTTGGGAAGTTCTGTTTTTTGGTTGCTAGCACCATGGAAGTGCGGAAGCCAGTATCCCAGCTGTGTGGTAAAGTCTCCCTTCATCTTCCAGGATCTCCCTCAGCATCAGGTCAAGGGCACAGGAAATTTTGCTTCCTGAACCCCCATGTAGATGCAGCTTAGGCTGGATCTCATGGGGCTCCAGAGGGCCAGGCTGGCCTGGCTTGCCACAAGGCCGGTGTAAATCATGTGTATGTGTCAGGAGGGCCCAGCTGCTCATGAACTGGGGCAGGTCAGGCCTGTTCTCCAGCCAGAACCACCAGGCCCTGAGCTCAGACATAGCTCAGGCTTCAGCTTTGACAAGATCTTCTTGGTTGCTGTGGGGCCTAAGGTGCCTCCGAGCAAGGGGCTACAGCCTCACTGGCAGCCTTTGTGTCCCCTCCTGCTGTAATAGAGGGGACCCTTTGCCACCATGTCCCGAGTGCTCCCCTTTGGAGGAGAATGGCTTGGACTCAGGCTCATCCTCACTGAGTGCAGGGCACGGGTGGGGGAAGATGCCCCTCATCTGCTGGGGACTGGGCCCGGGCCCCGGGCCTGCATGATGCCCATGGCTGTAGAGAGGCAACGTCCCCCACACAGGGACAACGGTGTCAACAGCGACCGCAGCGAGAGGAGCGTGAGGGGACTCCCATCTCCAGCCACGTCCTGGCAGTCGGAGACAAGCCTCCGGGATAGTCATGTAATTTAATTTCTCTCTTTGCTGCTGGCTGATAGTATTAAACTCCTGGCCTCTGAAACACACATACAAGTCTTCTTTTTTTTTTTTTAATATTAACATATTTCCTTTTGAAACTGTGTGAGGCTTTTCTCAAAACTAATGGATTTTTTTTCTCCCCTTGTCTGGGCCAAATGTATTCAAATCTTAACTCAGTTAAGTCAGAAGATTCCTATCGTCTCAGCAGGGAATCCCACCCTTTATTCCACAAATCAGCATCCTTTTTATTTGACTTTCTGATCTCCAAAGGAAAAGGGATGCTTTTTTTTTTTTCAGGGTTTTTTTTTTTAGTTTAACTCTGACGTTGATGTTGCAATGCTCTTTGATAGCCAAGAACACAAGGACTGACTTCAGGAGCAGCTGAAACTTCATCAGGAACCAAAATATAAGAAGAAGGGCTGCAGAGTGGGGAATGGTAGAAAGTGATACTGTTGAAACAACCCTTTGAAATTTCCAAAATGATGTTTGATCTGCAAGTCCCTTAAAGCTGCTGCAATACCTCTAGTATCAAAATGATCTTTTTTTTGAGGTGCATATGGGGGTGGGAGGAAAATAATTTTTAGTAACACTTAGAAGAAATAAGTTTAATTTGAACCTGTAATGATTCCACCTGGATATTTTTTAACATGCATTTATCTGGGATTTAGTGGGCTCTTTTAATCACTTTTATTTATTTTTTCCCCCAGCTTGCTTGAATATTCCTTTATTTCAAAGGAACAGCAAAAGAGACACAAGGGACCAAATGCTGAGGAATAGATTACTTCTGAAATAAGCTAGTCCAAGCTTATCCACCTCCAAAATACCAAGTCTCTGGAAATGAAAACATGAAATAGAACCTCTCAGTGGCAAAGGAAGGAAGGAAGGGTGGGCTTTTTTGGTCACTCAGCTTGTGGGTCCACTGATTTTTTTACTGGGGAAAAATCAGTGCAGCTCCGTTGAATTAGTGCCAATGACGCCAGGCTGCACCAGTGCCAACCCCAGACCTAGGATACCAGCAGCAGCTGGTGCTCATCCTGGGGTAAGCAGGACATGAGAGAGATAATGCCCCAACCCTCCCAGTCCTTCCTCCCTGTGGAAAATGGAAATCGGACTGGGGAGAAATCCTGAGAGAAGCAGCCTAGCAAGAGCCTTGAGTGCTCAGAAATAATGTAGAAGTAACCAATTAATGTCACCCCGCACACAGGAAGGGCACAGTAGGACTTTTTTTCAGATACATCCAGCTCAGCTGGCCACTTATCTGCACCAGAATTTGGCCTTTTTTGTAATTTTCCCACATTAATTTTGGTCATGTTTTAGGGAACTGCTATGAAAAATATCTACTTGGCTTCTCACACTGGAGAAGTCATACAACTATCCAATGTGGTAGCAAAGAACTGCTGCCTAAAATGAGTTAAAAAGCAGGTCACTAGATGGAATTAACATCTTACCATTTCAGAAAGTGATCATTTGAATAAGTCACCTTCTTCACTGTGCGCTAGGAGAGAGGAAAATGCTGCTTCTGCATGGCTTGGTCTCAACTCCCTTACTTTTGTAGGAAAACATCACATGAAAGACTGCATAGATTAGATGGCAAGGAGCATGCCTGTTTCTCCTGCAATTAATATCCTATGCAAATTAAATCTTTCCATGGGAAGTTTGCAAAAAGAGAATGTTGCCACTTACTACCATCTCCGCTGAGCTAAAAGGTTTTTCACAGATAACATTTTTCATGTGGTGCTGGTGTGCTTTACATTTTATTGAGCCTTGGCAAAATGTTTGTAAATCAGCATTGTATGGAATCATCATATATCCAGTTTGCAGGAACCAGCAAGTCCAAAGGATTAAGATAGTAGGAAACCTCTTTGATTGACAGCATCAGGGAGGGGGATGCAGGCTCTGCTCTCTGCACAGCTTCTGCTCTCTGGCTTTCCTCTCTGTTCGGGGTTGGACTGCTGGGCTCAGAGCTGGGCTCTGCTGCAGAGACAACGGCATTTTGGGGGGCAAAAAGTGGGTCAGACACAGGGAACATAGAACACAATGGCCACAACTTCTCTGAAAACCAGATCAGTTGCTTTAAGGTAGCCAAATTTAAGGCTTCCCAATTAAAGATAAGGTAAATTAAAGAAGATAAATTTTCCTTTTCTTTTCTGTCTTGCATAGTCACATGCCAGCTTCCCATCTCTAAGCTGTGTCTCTGCTAGTTTTGACACCTTTGGGGTCTACCAGGAATTGTAGAAAAGCTCCTTGCTGTGGAAGGTACCTCGCGAGAGAACTGGAGACTTGGGTCATGCTTCTCAGCATGGTTATATGTGAGAAGCAGAAATCTCTTCAGGAACTATTTCTAGCTGAGCAATGCCCGCTAGCCCCGGTTGGCATAAAGAAGTAGGATGGGAGTTGCAGAGATCAGCCTGAAGCCACGGTGATATTAAGAAGAAGATTTAATATCTTAAATCAGCATCAGGGAAGACAAACATTTAAACTGGGATTTCCTAAAGAAGTGTCACAACTAAAAGGCATTGCACAAGCCCCCTTGCAGTGTCAGGATAGGGAATGTTTCTCAATCTGGAGAGGTTGTGAAAGGACTTTCATGTATTTATGGTAGTCCTAAGGCTGTATAACGGGGCCAGTTCAGTGGGTGGGAAACAGTCTCGCTGGAGCTTTGAACAGAGATCCTTTTGTTTCAGATCTGAAAGTTAGTGCTATGACAACAAGTTTAGTCACAGCTACTCTGTTTTTGCCTGTGGTGGCTACAGGAATTGTCTGTAATGTCAATAAAACAGAGCAGGATAGGATGGTTTTTAGTTCATATCCATTCATTTCTGTCCTAACAAGGAACTCGCCCCAGCAGTCCAGATTCTTCTTGTCTACCAAAACCTGCAGCAATAATATCAGCAAGATTATTATAAAGAAATAAATAAAAAAGCCTAATTTATGAAGCAACCCTTTCAAAGCGTTAAACCATTCATAGCTTTATGACTACATATTAATCTGCTCTCATTTATTGCTTTGTAAGGCTATTTTGACAAAAGTTCATTATCAAGACTGCTAAATGCTTTTAAAGCATTGATTGGGGGAATTATTACATCACAGTGATAGACACAGTGTGTTAAGATGGATTGTAAGGCTCGGACCATCTGAAATTTCCCCCCTTTTAATTGAATCGATCCCCAGAATAAACGAAGTTTAATTGAATTTTGAGGAAAATTGAGCAGTTGTTTTCAAGTCTCTGTCAATACGCATTATTTCAATTACATGATGATAAGCATAGAGAGAGTTTGCAAACAGCCTGATCGGCGGTGGAAGCTGCACACCAGAGAGGCTTTCTGCACATGGCTGGCCTTTACTTTCTTTCTGCAGGATGAGCTTCATTTCCCACAAGCATATCAGCAAGGGCAGCAGCCTGGCTCCTGTATGCAGCATGAGAAGGTATCTCATGCACAACCACCCTCAACACACACACCTCCATTTCCTCAGCTGTCTCGGTTTCCTGGGCTAGTACTATTCCTTCAAGGTCCCCATAGTCACTTCCCCACAGAGCAGGACAATTTTTCATCCTCAACCTAAGTTTTTTGTTCAAAGACCTCAAAATCATTTGGAAATGTTGACAAAGACATGTTGTCTCAGCAAGCTTGCTGCATTGAGCTTAAGAAGAAATAGTCCCTTGCTGTACCTCCTGCTCCACTGATGGAGATTGACATCTCCAGAGCAAAAGGACATTTGTATCCAGTGTCTACAGCTTAGGTGCAAATTCTGGCATCTCCAATGAAAGTGCCAGTGAAGATATGTTGAAAAATTGGAGTTGGCATCAGAAATGCAAGACAGTGATTTCCAGGGCAGAACAGCAGAGGTTTCCAGAGCTCATTAGCTAGATTTCAGTGTCCTACATCTGTACAGCTCTATTCAACATAGAGGAGTAGGGAAACTGTAGCACCCTTCTGCCACATACTGGGATGGGATCCCAGTACAGTAGGACATCCCTTTTAACAAAAACAAATGTCTTTAACCTGAGGCTTCAGGCAGATTTCTGGGCTCTTTGGAAACCTTTCTTCAACTCAAAAATCTCCCCTCCTCCTTCACAAGCACTAAGGCTGGGCAAAAAGTGAGGGAAACATGACCAGAGGAGGAAGAATGCAGCATCACTGGGAAAGAACTGCACTGATGTAGCACTGTCGAGTACGCATTCCCTTGGCTCTTCCTGTGTTGCTTTGTACTTGTGTTTTGCAGCAATCCTTTACTATGAACTTTTCCTTCTCCCTCTCTGTAAAAACCTGCTCACGGTTTGGTAACAGCCCCAGTATGCAGAGATGCCCTCCAGAAGGGTTCGCTCTGAGGCTTCGAGGCTCCCTCACCCAACACAGCTGCAGAGCAAGAGAGGCAATTTAGCCCAGCCCATCTTTCCTGTTCTCTTTCACTGATTATCCACCAAAAAGAGGCAAGACTTGAAGCTGAAGAGCCGATACCCTCTGCACAGTCACAGATCTCCCTTTCTTCCCCAGGTGCCCTCTCTCCCATGCATTTCCATGAGCATCCAGAGGACACCCAGCGTCACGGGAGCCCAGGCTGCGCTCAGAGGATGGCAGGGCAGAGCGTGCAGAGGGTCAGGACAGAGCCCTGCTGCTGCCGACCGGCTGGGCATAAAGGATGTAGCCATTGTTATAGAATCGTTCGTTATTCATTGTAACGGCGTTGATCCTAATGAATTCATTTGGTATTCATTGGCTGTCACGCACAGTTCTGTAAGTCTTCAGCTCTAATTTAGGACAATTAAAATGAAGTGTTAGCAAGCAATGTTTCCCCTGCATTGCACAATCTATAATATTTTCTTTTTAGGGGAGAGATGCAGACTAACCCGGCTCATGCTGCTGATGTTATCAGGGAGTGAGATCTTACAGCTTGATCCTGCAACGCTTAATGAATTAATACAGCAGATATAATTTTCATGGGTCAGTGTGTTGTGCTGGCCTGCAGATCTGTCTAGATTAGGCCTAGAGAAAGACTAATTGAAAAATACATGTCTTGGTTTGCTTAAAAACAATAAGCAGATATCTAGCAGGGAGCAATGCACAAACAAGATGCATAAAAGCCAGCCAGTGATTTGTCATATGCTTCATAGTTCATGTTGTAAATTAGACAATCTTTCATAATCACAGGGACGGGGGAGGGGGCGAACCCAATCAATTTGTCTGTAAAATTCTAAGTCCTTTTGAAAACACAATTGAAATATAATTCCTCTGTGTTTCCCAGTTAATTATCATTTACAATATTTCTGGCATCAAAGCTTTACTAGCATGGAGGGATCATTTCTTCATCACAATACCACTTTCAGGATTCATTTATCTTGTCTTTTAGACTAATTATCCCCAAATTCACCAATAGACTGTCACACTTACATGCTCCAATAAATGTAGTTTTAAATCAGCAGCTTACTTTGCTGCAGTGGTACAAGCTTTCCTGAATTGTGTCTAACTAGAGTCATTCATCTGTGATCACAACACTAAAGGGAGAACAACAACATTAAGGTTTGTATGAATGATCATGCTTATTTATATGCAAATACGTCTGACAAATCAATAATGTATGATTTAGCTGTTCACTGTGCATTAGTGGAAGTGCCGCCAGTCCCAGGTGGTGGCCTCAAAAGGATCCTCGGCTCTTCCCCCGCCCCATTTTAGTCCCTCTTCAACCAGCTTCTCCGGTCAAGTGGCTGCAAAATCAGCTGCTTCCTTGCCCATGTGCGGCTGCAGGAACAGCAGCCGCCCGGGCCGCTCTGGAGGTGATGAAGTTTGGAGAAGCCCACGTGGGCCCTGGGAGGCTGCAGAAGAGGCCTGTGACGCTAGGCTGGGGGTAGCACTTTGAGCATCCCAAGGACCCCAAGCATCCTGTGGCGGAGGGTCGTGCAGACATGGAAGCAATGGGCACCGTGAAAGGGTGCAGTCACACAGCTAGCTGACAACAAGGGATACCTGGCATCTTCTGGCATCTTGTGGCTCTCCACAGGCTACAGCCATTACAGGCACATTCCTGAAGACTTTAAACAGGCATAAAGGATGATAGCATCCTGTCTGGAGCTGGCATTGGCCATCCAAGGATCTCACAGGTCTTCTCAGCCCTACTCCTTTTAACCCAGTGCCTGCTCAGATCTGCCGCAATTCACTGCCCAGGCTTGGCCACCCTTGTCCGGCCCTGTTCGGCTCCTGCCCACAGCCCCTCTGCAACCCTGCACAAGCCTTTCCCCAAAATGCCAACTCTCTGTGTTCAGAAATAAAAGCAGCAGGAAAGTCAGTAGGTGGCAAATACCAGTGTCATGTGATGGCGCCACCATGTTCTTCCTGTCCTACAAAGACCACCTGATGACTCAACGCATCATGGTGTGTTTGTCTTGGGGACTCCTAGTTCCCAAGAACGCTTTGCATGAGCAAATTGTCAGGATCTAAGAGGGAACTGGCATAAATACCTAACAGATTTCTCCATCGTGTACCTCTCTGAGTGTGAACTCTGGGGTAGATATTGAAGTGGTGTGAATGCCTCCTAGATTTGCGTGTGATGGTGGTGAACACGGTTTTCAGCTAAGGCCAGAAGCTGCTTAGGAGACAAGAATAAAAACCTTTGTCCTTGAGCTGTTGTTATAATTCTTCCCATAGCCTTCAGGCTGAGAAGGAATGGTGTCCTCCTGGGCAAGGCACACTGCATAGGAAATGCCTCATAGTTGGCTGGTTTGGTTGGCAAGAAGCATATAGATGCTATGGAGCAATGTGAGAAGTTTTCTTTCTCCTTCCAGACCATCCTGAGCCAGCTCAGCAAAGGATGAGGGTGGCTGGAGAAGACTGCATGGGTTCCCACGTGAAGAATCCTAGCATGTCCTGAGATCCCTGTGGGCAGCCTTGTCTCCCTCCTACCCCTCCCTCCTTCCAAGAAAGCCAAGGCTGCCCTGACTCAGTGCCTGTCTACAGCTCCTGGCTGTAGACCAGGGAGAGGAGCTGACTCGCTTCTCCAGATACACCCTCATGCCCCTACCTTAGAGGTCATGAATCCCTGGAATCCAGCATCTCATTGCTCTGCAAACTCCTCTGAGCACCTGTTTGCCATGACAGGCAAAGCGTCTCTGCACATGCTGTGCTATACACCCTGTCTCAGGGATAAATTGCCCAGTTATTGCCAGCTTAGGAAGCCCTAGTCAGAAAGCTGTGAAAGCAAGCAAGAAATTCCAGTGTACACAATGCTGGGGGGACGAGAGGAGGAGTAAGCTTAATGGCCTGCATGAATTGTCAAGCAAACCCTCTGCAGACTTCAGCATCTTCAGCGGCACATTCTCATTCTGACACAGAAGCGACATTTATAGGTTGTAACTCTGAGGAACAGTTGGTCTCTCTGGCACTATTACACTTAAATGTGAAGGGCTTCATCTGCTGACTATCACAGTGGAAAAGGCAAGTTGAGCAGTTAAAGTAACAGTTCAGGAAGATCCCCCAGGGATGCAATGAGCAAAAGAGAATAATCAGGCATTTTCACAACTTGCCCCGATGCTGTATTAGTTTCTGGCTACTAAGCTGCTTTTTGCTTTCCCAGTTTATTTTTATGCAGGTCTCTAGAATATTTTCGTGCATATTCCTACTGAATTTATAATTATAATTGACAATCTAACAAAATAGACTACGGATTGGTGTGGTAGGAAACCTGCTGCGTAAATGTGTTCGTGTGTGTGCGCACATGCACAAACGTGCACATCTGCACACCCCTGCCCTCACACATACAGCCCTAAAAAAGCTACTCAGAGATTGAATTAGCTTAGAAATGGAGCATCTGCACAAGCAATAATTTCATTACGGGGGAAAGCAGGAAACTGTTTCTCAATGAAGCTCAGATTATGAATCTGGTCATTTGCATTGGAATTTTAATAGGTTTGTACAAAAAGGGACTGGCACACAGCACTTCTCTGAATGTGGTCTAATAAAAGGGAGATGCTGCATGCATTTGTGCACATGCTGGGCAGTGTACGAGGTTGCAGTGTGAGATAAAGCAAGTGTCCCCATCCTGTGAATGGGAAGCTGGTGAAGCATGGGACCCTGTGCAGTGCTTGGCCATTTTCTCCACCTAGATATTTGCCACTGAAGAGGAAGATCCTTTATTTAAACCATTTAATATCAATGCCATGGCCATGCGTTGTGCTAGGTTAGCAATGCTGCCTCTGAAATGATTCCTGCCAAGGCTCTGGGAAGCTGCTTCTGTGTGGCCTGATCAAAAGATGATGACTGAGGTTATGCTGTCGTGATGACAAAATGAAAGCCAGGGCTCCGGGTTTGGATCAGTCCCCAAACCATTGCCATACTGCACTGAGATTTGATCTCCAGTAACGAGAAGTAGGGATTTTACGAGTGGGCCAAATGTGGATGCTTGGATAAAGCACTCCTGAGAAAGGAGCTATACTGTTCCGCATGGGCTCAGATGCTGCAAGTCCCATTTTCTGTAAGGATAAGAGAGCTCTCACTTTTGTAAAACATTTTCCCCTCTCATCAACCCAAGCTTGGTCAGGCAGGAAGAATCAGCAGCTATTGCAATAGTCCTGTATTTGGGGTGATGCTCTTCTTGCAGGCACCATACCTCCCTGCAGTCCCTGCCTGTCGTGGTGGTGCAGGGTGACATCCCTACATGCAGAGATGCTCCTCACCCACCCTGGGTATCTTGCAGAGCAAGACTACAACTCCCAGAAGCCCCACGAAGGAAAAGGATGCGATGTTAGGCCTGGGCTTGTTTCTCTTCCTTAACAAATGGCGCTAGAAAATCATCTCCGATTGGCATGTTATGCCTTTTGTTTTAATTAGCGCTGAAGAAGTTTGCAAGAGTGGGAAAAATGGCATTCATTCCATCATCCCTGTGCAAGAGTTTGTCAGGGAGACAGGTAACGCACAGAAATCAAACAGATCAGCTCACATCTCAGCCTGCCTAGGCTCTTCTTGCAGAGTTCTTACTAATATGAAATATTAAAAGTGCCATGTCCTTTCCTTCACATCTTTCTTCGTATTCAGTGTGGCCACTCAATTGATATGTAAATAAAGTGTACCACCACTCTATAAAATGCAGATACCCTGCATTATTTAAGCTGCGAAGGCGATGCATCATCCGTTATGTGGCTCATTGGGGGAGCCCTGCTGTGTATTTGGCAATAAAACCTCAGAGCGCCTCATCAGAAACAGCAGTTGGTCCAGGGGAAGTTCATTTATGCATGAAATATTCACAGAGCAACAATGCAAACCTTAAACATCAGTAATTGTTAGATTTCTATTGCCGCTAACTAGTGTCTCTAAATTATTGCAAAAGACCAGCCAATTTGCAAATTACATATATTTGTCATGCTCTTGTACCTTTAGTGAACAGACCATAATGGTGATAGCGTTTTCAATGTACACAGTCACTAAGGTTCTTTTGGAGAGCTAGCCAAAGACTAGCTCTTTAATGGAAAGAGCTGGCCAGGTCGCTGGAGAAAGTCCCTGATATATAAACTGACTCATTGCCTGTGATTTTCCCAAATGTTTATCTCCAGCTTTTAGTCTATGAAGAAACTTCATCCAAGAGGGTCCTCCCACTCTCTGACTACCTTGGAGAAAATCTGTCTGATCATGTTACTAGGAACATGCAGAGGCCATGATATGGACAGAGCTAGAGCAGGTTTTTGCCTGGCTTCTGCAAGTCAGTCCTCGTTGCTTGGAAATAACCTTGCCCAATGGTTTTGTAACCGTGGAGGGGAAGCACCTCTGGAAGAATCCGCCTGTGATCCCATGTTGTAAACCACTGGGCAGACTGAATGCCTCGTGTAATCCCCTTGAAGGCTGCAGAGTCACGCCAGGGAAGACTGATACCTGGGGAGAGATCTGTCTGTGCCACCCTTTGGCATGTCCTGAATTGAGAAAGCAGATCTATTTGCTTGGAGCTGTGCTGGGATTAGCAGTGGACACAGAACCAAGAGTTTGTGCAATGCTGTCTATTCCAAGCTGGGGATTTTTCAGCTATCTTTGGTCATGTAGAGCATGAAGAGTGCCCGGTGGCTACAGTCCTTTTATAGGACTGGGAGCTACTTGCTGTACCCATTGTGTGTGCTGTAACCTTCTTCTCCGTGTCATCTCCCCTTTGACAAGACCACTCAGAGCATGGACTGGGCAAACGGACACTGTCTGCTGAGAGCCAAGTGCTGCCACAGCAAGCAAGGAATTCATTTAATACCTTTAGATTCATTAATATCCTTCCCTGCAAGAACCAAAACAACAACCAGGAGATCAAAGGGTCTCTGATCTATCAGCAGATGAATTTCTGAGCTGCTTTATGACCGGGTATTCCTTATAAAAGGTGTAGAAAGAAAGTGCTCAGTCCCCATCTTTCCACTTCCTGGTTAACATTTAACAAAAGTCTTTTTATGTGCTTTTCCATTTAATACAGTAATAAAATGTAGCATCACCTTTGACAAATCTCTTCCTCCTCACAAAGGAAAGGACATATTTCCTCAGTCGACAGCATATTGTTTTACCTTTTATGTTTTTTCTCTCCTTGGGAGAGGAACCTCCTCCATCAGGCTGCAAAAACACAGTATCTTTCTCCACGCGTATCGGTCCCACAGGAGGAGTCAATAGCCCAGTAGAGGACAGAGGAAGAAAGCCCCCTTTCTGGCTCTATGATGTGGGTGGATGATGCTGGCGTTCTGTATGTCTTGCTATCCCAGAAGGAGACAACGGCTCTGATGGCATTTCCTTCTCCCTCCAAGTCTCAAAGCAAACTTGACATGGGGTTCAGTCCACTCTGCATCAAACTAGGTGCTTGATGGACAACCAGCATGAACACTTTGGGGAGGTTTGGGTCCCTTTAGGTAGTAATGTAGAGTCATTCCAGAAATTGCGGGTGCGGGACTGAAGTTCTGCCCTGTGCTTCTTGAGGAAGAGCAGCCTCACATCTGCCAAGCTCACTCTGGGTTTGGAAGACTTGATCACAGTGTCTTCTTTTGCAGATGCTTCTATTAAAGATCACCTCATCTCTATGCCCTTGTCCATGTTAGGCGGGAGAAGATTAGTGTTACAAGTGTGCACAAATTCACAGACCAGCATTTTCCCTGCATCCCTGCCTATGAGCCTGGCTCTGTTTTGAACTCAAGCCCTCAACATTATACTTGGAAGAGCAGAGCTAGAGATATCGGTTGGAGTGTAGGCCTGGAACTCATTGACCACATCTACTCCAGACCTCACAGGAGACTTTCACCGTGCACTGAGGTCTAAGGTCTTTTTATAAGAAGGAATTACACCCTCATCAATACGAGCAGCAAAGGCAGCTCAGGACTCAAGCCCAAGCAGCAAAATGGCACCTTTTGGCCATCCAGCAGGATATGACAATAAAATCTAATTAAAAAAAAAGTGCTGGAGTTTTTAGTCACTTAACAAAATGAATTTC
>JAUBOD010000174.1:4762373-4801646 GCA_032353885.1 Nothura maculosa
ATCCAGCAGGATATGACAATAAAATCTAATTAAAAAAAAAGTGCTGGAGTTTTTAGTCACTTAACAAAATGAATTTCTTGTATAGGTTCTGAGGTTGGACTCTTTCAGAGGTGATCGCTCTTGACTCTAGGCTTCTCTTTGACTTGTTTTATGATGTTTGCTGAAAGTTCAGAAAATTAAATCTTTTGCCGTTTCAGAAAAGCACATGATGGATGTGTTTTGGGATTCAAATCAAGGGAGGGAGAATGCTTCTTTAAATTATTAGTTTGGCTTCTCTCCACCATGCTGCCGCTCTGTTAATTAAACAGCGGACATATGTTAAAGCTGTTTTACAAGCATCTGGAAAGAAAAATTAACATTTTTTATCACTGTCACTGTAATTTCTTAACTGTATGTGTATGTGGACAATATGAAAATTAGTTTCATTTAAAAGTTTGAGTGGCTTGCCTTGATTAGAACACAAGCAAGATAAGGAGAGGGAAGTCTGATAGATGGAGAAGAACCTGGCCTGGAGAATGGGAGGCATAACATGATGCCTGATGAAACTAGTGAATCAGGGTGGAAAGCTAATAGTGTGCTTTTGTATTAAAGAATCATGTGCACTTCTGTTAGCCTTTTCCATTTGGCTCTTTGGGTAGTCTATTTAACAAAAGCAGCAGTACCCCCATGCAACAAATTTTGGTTGGTTGTCATGGATTACATGCAGTCCTTTGAGTTTTTCTTGCAGTTTGGGACCCTCAAAACATTGATACAGCATACCGAATGCTGAGTATGTTACTTAAATATAATTATTTGAGCCCTACTATTCCTCCTTACAGTAATTCTTGCACAAAGTCCTCTCTTCTGCATTTTTTTTTCTGCTAAAAAAGCGTGGAACCTGAGATCTAAGCTGCAATAAAAGACCTGTGACACAGGAGCCAGGCATGGCCTTCGTCAACGAGGTACATTCTCTTCCAGCCCTTACCTGGAAGCCAAGAGGAAAAAAGGAAAGTATCAGAATTACTGTCTGAAACTAATAGTTGGCTTTGTAAATTGGATGCAGCAGAAATTCCTACTCTGGTCTGGAGTGGATGAGTCTTCTGAGGTTGCATAATGAATTGCACTGTTGAAATTAAACAATATATTCCTAAATTGATAGACTTGACAGACTCCATTTCCAAGATTCCCAGTCCACACTCTGGCAATATGTTGTTTACCATTTAAAATTGTCCAAATCCAAATTTTCCTGAGTAATGAGGTACACTCAACTGCAGCTGGACAGGATGGACCATACAACAGAACATGACAGAGATTTCTGCTTTTTCAAGCTGTGGCTAGAAAAAAAAATGGGCTAGGAAAAGGGTCTAAGGCTAGGAAATTCACAGCATTTGGGCCAAATCTGGCCCTATTTACTCCCATAAACAGTCTTTTTAAAATTAATGGGATTATACCTAAGAGTAACACTCTGATCCAATAGCCATTGTAATCAATAACTTCCCAAATTTCAGAAGCCCTTAGATTAATCATGAGTGAACAGGATTTGTTCATGAGCCTTCAAAGAAAATGAGCAGGAAAATACCTGCATAGACATGCAGAGTAAGTGAGGGTTTTTTTTGAAAATCCCAGTACCTGATGGACTTCCTATCATTTCCTTACCTGCTGTGAGACAAGCCAGAAACGAGTGGTTTGGCTAAACCAGAACTACCACTTCTGTTTTCATCTCTCCCTAATCCTCACTTTCCCTATCAGTCTTTTTATAATTATAGAAAGAAAAATATAGATATATAATTTAATATACCCCACCACCAAGCCAAATGGGATTTTTGCTCTAAAATGGGTGCTTGTAAGGATGCTGAATGAATATACCTTGGGTGACTGCTTAACATATGTAACTCGGTCCTGTGTGCATGTTGTTAAAATAATGAATGCAGAAGCCTGAACTGTCAAATGAATTAATCTTGCGCTCCTGATGATATCACAAACCACTAGGGCTTCACTCTCACAGGTTGCAATCTCATCAACCCCCTTGCCTATTGATTTATACCTACAGAATCCATCCTTCTCCCTATCCATTATCCTAAATGCAATGCTAACGTACAAGAGAAAATCTATTTGAGTTCATTTGAATTTTTCTTTTTAGCTTCTGAATTAATGTTTTCTAAAAGGGTATCTTAATCAGGCACTTTCTTTTTTTTTATTAAAAGAAATATTGCAAGAATAAAACACGAACGCTCAAGATTCAGTCAAGATGGCAAAATAGCATATTTGGCTCCCGTTATCCCGGCGTGCTTTTTTTTTTCCCTCTGTGAAATTAGTAATGTGAATTAGATCCAAGAATTTTAACCCTGTTTGACCAGTGAGAGTTAACTGATGAACACAGTTAATTTATTTGATGAATCAGTGTCAGGGGATTAGTGAGTTTTTTTCTTCCTTCTAATAATACAAAACTGCAAAACTGCAGGTTATGTAATTAATTTGAATTATACTCTTGCAGTGATTAGGGAGATTTGCCTTTTTTACTACCATTGACAGGATATTTCTGAAAATGATTCGTTGCATTTTTGTATAAAATAAAAAACACCCCTGCTTGTAGTTAGCCCATGGCATCTAACTGCCCAAGCAAGTGGACAAAAACGGCTCAAGA
Organism: Nothura maculosa; assembly: GCA_032353885.1. Lineage (NCBI taxonomy): Eukaryota > Metazoa > Chordata > Aves > Tinamiformes > Tinamidae > Nothura > Nothura maculosa. The sequence continues at coordinate 4,764,997 of JAUBOD010000174.1, forward strand.
CTTTGATGTGAGTTTGATCATTGCTTTTCATAAAGTTTTTAATCCTGCCTTGTTTGCAGACTGCTGCTTGCATTTCAGTCACATTTTCACATTTCTCCTACACAGAATTTTATCAACCTTTTAATCTCTCTTTTTCTTAATAAAAGCTACGGTTTGTAGAAAGTCATTTGTTTCTAGAAATTGGGGCTTCAATGGAAACACAATATATTCCTCTCACACACATTTTACAATGGTGTCATGTGAGTTAACCAAATGAATACTCCTGAAATGTTTGTAATATATATAACAAGCTCAAACCTACAAATTGAAAGCTTGAAATTCAGCTTTTCCTAAAATAGACAGACATTGAGTGTCATCATTCTCTTTTATGAATAAAAAAAACCCCAGGCACATAATTTTATCTTAACCACTTTGCTAGAACTCTTAGAAAGGAAAAAGCTTACCAGCATCTCTGTATGTCTCTATATGTATCTTTACTATATATGTGTCTATTATACGTATACATATATATGCATATGTATACACTCAGTCTATACGGAGATGTTTTCATGTTTTCAACACCTTCTGTTGTAGTTGTGACAATGCTGAGCGCATCCCTTTCCATTTGGGACTATATGAGCCATGTGTCAGCTGTGATCCCCTGACCATTACAGTCACCGGCTTGTTGGAAAATCCATAGCAGGGCCATATTCCTGTATCCTTAGCTGCTCTTAATTCCCTGGAACCCTCAGTACAGGAATACTAGAATAATGGGAGATGTGAAAACAGAGAGAAGTAATTGCATTTGACTTTCTTTTGAAAGATTTTGAGACAGAAAGGATTATTCTTACTGAGGCTAAAAGTATGGAAAGATACTAACCACCCTCCAAATCTGAGCGTCCCAGAATTTCCAGTTTGGCTCCATAAATGGTTTGTGCTGGGATAAAGTCTTGCCTGGAGGTAATGGTTAAACAGTAAAGTTGAAAGAATAAAGAATTCCAGGAGGAGTTAAAAAAGGAAAAAAAATTCTGAGACTAGTTAGCAAATATCTGTATATTTCCTGAGCAATTCAATTTTTTTAGAAAGTAGTAATTTTAATTAAAATGAGTTTAATTACAACTAGTTTCTCTTTTCCTTCAGTTTATTTATAAAGCTCGCTCACTGTTTTCAGCTGCAGTTTTCTGCAAAAACTACTCGCAGGAGATTGCTCTGCTGGAGCTCACTCTGTCTTGAACGGTCTCTTCCCCTGCTGCTGGGGATAACATATCACCTCGAGCACTTGTTTTGGCCGAAGCTGGCGGGGGGGATAAGTCCAGCCTGAGCTAATGTGTAACCCATCTTTCACTTCCAAGCCTTGAGTCCCTTCTGCGGCCGTAGGCTGGGAAAAGGATCAGGCATACTTGTAAGGTTTGCAAAATGCTTCCTGCCTGCACAAGAGTCCTTCACTGTCACAGTCTTTGCCTTGCGGGTTAATAAAACCATCCATCACCCTTCCTGCTGACAGATGTCTAAATGTCCGAATAATACCCAGCATGGAGAGCTATGTGTTTTGACAGCCAGAATCAGGTTTCATAAGAGATCGAGACGACTCCAGAAGTGAATGGAATGCACAGATGTTAGCAAGCCTGTCCTTCTGATTAAGTTTGCTGCAATGCAGAAGGTATAAATATGTTCGAATGCTCCGAAGGCCATGGGAAATGAGAGGCTGCATTTTAGCACCCAGCACTTTTGAGTCCCAGGGTAATCCTGATTTTAAGTACACCTTTTATAGACCAATCTGGCTGAATTGTTCTACAAGTTAAATGAAGCAAAGACTTTGTAGAAGTATTCTGGCAAACAATATAATGTATCACTTAAAGAGCCATAACCAAGCAAGCGGAAAATGCAGCTCTTGTTGCAATTTAAAGTGGACTAACCATAGTTCATATTTAGCATCCTTTGTGGCAAATGCAAATAAATATCAGCAAGTAAATAGTCAGTGAGCCAAGGTACACTCTGCTAGCCAAGGATCAACATATGTTCTTGGGTAGCCATCAGGCAGGCAGTTTATAACTCTACCGAGTACTGTGTTTTCAAAGGGCTGTTGGTAGCAGCAAGAGGTAATTACGGATGGTTTCTGTGGAGCAGCAAACTGCTACAGAGAAACCACTGCTCTTTCTTCCATGGTGAAAGCAGCTTTTATTCCTACAGTACTTCAGTCTTTGGGGCAGTTACCAGCCTGGACCATCCCTGGCAGGGAGGTGATGGGGAGGCTTGGGAACAACTTGATCCGTCACGAACATCTAGGGTTGCACTTGGGACACACGCCTTGCCACGTGGCCTGGCCGCACGGTTCCTCAGGGCTTGCCTCGGGTTATAGACCTATGAATTTCACACCTTTCCCATCCCAGTGACTTCACTAGGCAGAGCTCTCCACTGTTTTTTTTTTCTCCTTCCCCAAGTTTATGTGACTTACATGACTATGTTATGTAGTTTTGATGCTCCATTGTCCAATTTGTGCTTAATGGGACTGGCAGTCCCGTGAAGCAGAGGTGCACAATGCATGGGGGTGTCACAGTCCAGCTGCCACAGTCACTGCTGGTACCACAGCAGAAGGAAAACTGATCCCAGCCAGTTTTCTGGACAAGGCAATTCCAGCCAAAGAGGAGCAGGCAATAAATCAGAGATAGGGGGAACCTCTCTTCGATACTTGCGCTTTACCCATCCATGTCATAGTTGCACTTTGCAACATGTCCTAATCGGTCACTTCCTGGAATCCCAAAAAATTCACCGGGAGGTTCAGCTGCTCGGGCCCCTCCGTGGCCGGCTTTTCCGCCGTGAAAACTGACACCCCAACAGCACAACTGCCCCAGGGACTCGCTGCTCTCACCCTGCACCGGCCGAGCCAGCGTTGGGAAAGTGTCGCTTTTCAGGGGCTCTTAGCAGGGCAAGTGCCACATTGATTACTTGTGGATCTATAGCTAACTGCATTATTTTCTTTAGGATGAGACCAGCAAGGCATAACGTTGATGGGGCTAGAAATGTGACTGGGCTGGATGCTGGGAGCACTTGCTGCTCTAGGTGTCTTAGGGAGGCTCTGCCAAGCAGGTAAAACTGAAAGCTCTAATTCACTCAGGACTGAAAAAATCCTTTAGTCCCCAATGAAACATCCGAGGAGATTTTGATGCCTGGATTTTTATAGACTGCAATCAATTGGAAAAGGAATAAATCCTGATTTTGATAAAAAATGAGAACAGGAAGAAGTCCTCACAGCCAAAGTGGTTGTTTGAGACTTACTCTTTCAGGCACTCGCTTTTGCTTTCTCTGCCTAAAACTTGCCCTATGCAATAGCTGAATGCACGAGGCCACTGCAAGCTGGACCCAAGCTCCACTTCAAGCTGGACCCGAGCTCCACTTTCCTGTTCTTGCAAACATGTTGCCTCTCCTTTGCTTTTCTCCATCCCCTAGACACTGCACAGTGCAAACCACGACCATTCCCACTGAGCGAGTGGCAGCGCCGTCTCCAGCACGCAGGGGGTTAATAGCTCTAAATCTAGAGTACTCATCTGCAATCTCAATTTGCTCAGAGTCCAGCAGCTGCATTAGTTGAGATAATTCTGTCAGTGAGTGCTGTTTGTACCCAGAACATGCCTGCTAAATTTGTTAAAGAATACCCCAGACTAACGCATCATTACACTCACAAAGTCATCTATCTTTTACTTCAGATTAATTCTTTTTTTTCCCTCTCTCTTCACCTCCTCCATAAATCCTGGTGCACTTAATTAATTTCAGTTCCAGTGTAAGGTCCATAATACAGAATTGTTCAAGCAAACACAAAATTAATTATTCTATTTACAGCCTTCTCATTGAAAGGAGCATTTCATCTTTCATAATTACATTTTGGAACGTCCAATTATGAATTCAGACTTCTGCTGCTTTGCATACTGTGATTGTACGCAAGTGTCTCCATGCCAATGAGAACTGAGATTTGGGTCTTACATTTCCTTCCAATTAGACTAAATCCAAGTACAGATCCAGCCTGAAAAACCTTTTCAAGAGGTGACAGAGAGAGAGGGTGGTAGATGGAGGGGGGGGGTAAGGAATCAGGTTAGAAAAATGTGTGTGTGAATGTGTATTAACATTTCTCATCTGGCTGGAGAGATGTCTTTATAACACAGAACAAGGCTTGCTGTGGCTGGTTCAGTAACCCTACCAGCTGCTACAGGCTTATTTCTACAAGCACGAGACTTTATCTAACTCTTTTTGAGATAATGGGAAAATTCTTTGGCTCCTATGTCTTCAAGAAAAGCTTTTGAACTCATGCACAAATTGATAAATATATATATATATCCTTTATTTCTGCTAATTATATCTATGCTTAATGCCTTCGATCACACTAGCTGTTTTCCTCAGAGCTGATTTGTAAGTGAAATTTGAAACCATCAAGGTTTTCTGCTTGCTGGAAACCTAGGGCAGATTCAAGGTTTTGTGCTGTTTTGGAGAGAAATCTGGCCCTTGAACACGAACCAGGCAAGGAATCCCTGTGGACTCTGCAGCTCTCACTGCTACCTGACTGCAAAATTCCTTGGCCTAATGGAGATCTGTGCTGGGTATTTAGTTCACCTTGAATCTGAAATGCCATGTGAAGTGGGAGGGATGGAGAATGAAACAGTACTTTCCCAAGCAGAGAGTTTCTTTCCCTTGCAAAACCAGGAGGAGTTGGCTCATATTTAGAGTTTGAATGATTCTCAGAGGGACCCCATGTGATGCCCAAAGCTTTTCTAAGAAAATTATTCACTATGGAGAAAGATCTTGGGGTGCTTATCAAGTGAGGAAAGAAGACAGCAGCAAGATAAACCTCATGTCTTATGTTCAGAGAACATGGAAAGCCTCGACCTGAGGACAGCTGCCCACTTGCCATTTGTCTGCTGGCAGATTTGATGTCCTTCTGTCTCTGCACTATTCACCTGGTGCCTGGTTTTTCTGCGTGCAGACAAGGGGCTGGCCTCCATGTGCAAGAAGAGTTTTTAATCCTATCAATAGCTCAGTGGAACAAGCCCAAGGCTGGGACATCAGACAGCAGAATGAAGTCCCAGTTTTGTGGTTTTTTTTTTTTTTTTTTTTTTTTTTTGTGGCTGCCCTGATCAGGGAATTGCAGCTGGCATCTCTGCAGTAGGATCCATAAGCTGGACCAGGCAAAGGAGACTACAATGGAGGAAGGGAGCACAGCTGCATGTGATGCATTCACCTGAAGTCTTCCTCACAGCAGTCTTCAAGGCTGGCTGGGGATGCAGCTAAAGCAGGAATGAATGCTGCCTTCTTTCCCTTTCCCCGCGGAGCTCCCTAGCTCCTCAGAGAGCCCTGCAAGCAGGTTTTCACATTCAGGAGAGAGCAGAAACTGAAACTGCATCTAGCTAAAGAGGTCACCCAGGCAATTCAATGCTTTTACGCCATCCCTTTTGCATACTTGAGCAAAGGCCATGCTCAATCTGACCTTTTGAGATATCTGGTTTAAAAATTCCCCACCAGTACAGATTGAAATGACCTGTTATGAGAGGTACAAAGTAGCTCCAGAATCCACCTGTCAAGATTGATCATGCTCTGAAAAGCCAAAATGTGCCCATCTCCTTAGAAACGCAAATAAATTGCTTTAGCCTTATCTATAGTTTTACAGTGACTGCTATTCTAATAGGATGAAGCATGGTAATCAACTTTATAGAGCATATTTCCACGGCACACCAGTTATGTCATGCCTTGTTTACACAATTGGAATTAGGGATTAAGAGGTACACATACTGGGCAGGAGTCCAAAAATACTTTTACAGCCTGATTTACTGGCCAGCCCATGCAGGACTTGGGAATCCTGCATGCACCCGGCTGCAAAGGGCTTGTTCCTGCATTCGGCACGTAGGGCTCTTAGCAAACTGCAGGATTGCAGGAATCCAAAAAAATCCGAGTGGATGGGCTTGGTACAGGGGGGTCTATGTGTCACCACTTGAGCTGGCGCAGGGTGGGGAGCACAGCACAACTGTTGCTGCTTCTCTGACATCTGCTCTTCTCCAGGCACCTCTTTGGTTGCTGATCGATGCCCAGACACTTGCTGAAAGTTGTGTTGGACGTCCCTAAAGCAAATGGTCAAGTAACTGTGGTTACAAAGTTTGCCTAGACTAAACCACTGAGATGGTGGTTCACACTTCACACTGAATTTATCTCCAAAATAAGCCATGAAATAATAATAATAAGAGTGTTTAATCTCCTGTAGTGTGTGAGGCGGCTGGTCAACAACCTGGGCTCGTAGCATGGGGACATACTGTTACATGCTGTTAAGAGAAACACAAACAAATATCAATATGACTAAAAGACTTAACAGTGAAGTTAATTTTTCGCAGAATGACGATTTTTATTACTAGCAGTGAAATTCATTGCTTAAGAGTTTTAAACAACGTTGTGGATCCGAGGCAAGGATGGCAGAGAGACACCCTTCTATTGGACCAACTAATGTAGTGGAATGGAAAAGACAATTTTTTCATTACACAGGGGAAGAAGAGAGATTTTGGAACCAAAGAAAATAAAAAACCAACCTAAATTACCATTTCTTTCTAATTGTATGACAGTCTTACAGGAGAGCTTTTCTCACCACTAACCTGCTTGGATTGTTTTCTTAAATGTCATAGTACAACATCATTAAGATGAGCTGTAAACTTGACTGTGCCCTTTTAAAATGTGAGTCATAAAAATATTTAAGAAGACATAGAAGAGTTTTTAGTCTTAAATGTGTAATTTATGCCAGGGCGGCATGAAGTATTCTTTGCCCATTCTCATTGGAGAGGATCCAGCCATCCCTTACTGAATAGGAAATAGGCCTCATGGCCTCCATGCTGCACATGTGCAAATCCAGAGGTTTTCTGCGGTTTATACAGGGCTGGATGAGAAAAGATTTTGACTAAGGGATATGAAGAGAGGAATATTGCTCAGTTAGGCATGATTAGGAAAAGTGTTTCAGATTTGGGTGAATCTGGATGACCATGAGGCCTGGTGTGATCTGGATGACCATGAGGCCTAGCGTGATCTGGACATTTCTGCTTTTCGCTGGCCTCTTGGAGCAGATGCAAGGAAAGGGAAGGCCAAGGAGCTTTGGGACATAGCTCAACCATATCAACCAGTGCCTTGGACATTGGCAGCAAGCACAAGAGCTGAGATTCCTGCTGGAGATCCACAGTCCTGAGACATCCATGGCTCCAGCTCCCCAACTGCGGCCTGCACTCGAGTATTGCCCAGCTCAAGGTAAGAACTGCACAGATCTTTCCTCCATCTACATAAAAACTAGTTAGGCTGCATAATAACATTTTAGCTTGCTACTGCTAATCTGTTTGAAGTAGACAAGTGTTAAGTTTGCTGGGGGAAGCTAATCTGTGCCGTGTTAATCCATTTAGCAGAGACGTCTTCCATTTTTAAAGATTTATAGGTTTTATTGCCAAAAAGAGATGATGATGACCCTCTTGTCCAGCCTCTGGCCTAACATAAGCACTTCCTGAACTGAAGCCCACGTCTTGCACTTGCACTAGAGAGTGGTTTATGGTTTTTTTTTAGAACTCATCTGATCTTGGGCACATTGGTTCATTCTAAAACCAAATATTTTTCTTATTGTCCTTAGCTGGCAGGAGTTAATTGCTCCCTCTTGTGAGCTGTGAATGCTGCTGTGCTGTTCCACCTGGCCTCTCTGCTTTTGTTTCTTAATTAAGTATTAATTGCAAGGGCTGCTGTGAATTTGTAGGGAAAAAGCATGTGCCTATTGGTCCAGCATATAGGTGATAAAAGGGATTGAGTAGGACAAAAACAAACTTTGCAACAACATGAATATATACTGAATATATTCAGTTCTATATATATACTGAATATATTCGACAACATGAATATATACTGAGGGGTGTTATGTCCAGGAAGAACAAAATAATTTAAAGGATATAAATAACTCTTTTTTGGTGCTTTCACCAAAAAAGCATCTATGAGACCAAAACATCAAGCTAGAGTTATTTCAGTCATTTCTGATGGAAGAATATATTGACAATCTAAAAAGAGGAAGACACAGTTTGGTGAATGGACACGACTCTGCTAATTGCCTATAGGACAAAGGATGCTACTTAGCTATAGCAGGGAGGGCGGGTTTGAGGCAGCAGGTTTCTGATGTGCCTTTCTCTGTGATGTCTGGATTTGCTGGCATTATCTGCTATAGGAGTTTTGTGGAAGCCTTAAAATTCAGTTCCCTGAATGAGGAACAGGGCAAAGAAGATAGAAAATGAGACAAGAAGATTTTTAGAGAATAGCTTGACAATTTCCTTTTCAAATGATTGTTTTAAAACCTTTGTGCTTCTGTTGTGCTGCCAAAAATGTGCTAGGATCCATAAGCCTTGCATAGGACTTTTATAATGATTTTAAGTCAGCTAAATAAACATAAAAGTATTGTTCTTGATATGCTGGCTCATGCAAAGCTGTTCCTTACTACTCCAGCAATCTTGTTAAGCCATATAGGCTTTTCTTTGCAAAGCTCAGGCTCTTTTCCTTACCTCATTCTGCTAGCCCTACTCTAAATGCTCTCCCTTGTGCTAACTTATGCTCTCAGTTTGAACCAGCTGACCTCGGCAGGACAAATAGTGAGAGGAGCTCAGGTGCCACCTTTTATTGGCATTTCTATCAGAGTCCTATCAACCTACTGTATCAGAATAATGTACTTTTCCTACCCTCAGCACCCCCATTTATCCTGCTTCCCAAGGTTATCTGAGGAATATGTAATATCTGTGATCTATACGGTCATCACAAAGTCATCAGGGCAAACTAAAAACATGGATTATCCTTAAAAGAAGTGAACTCTGTAAGCTGTACCAGAGTTGTAGATATTTTTCCCTCTGCCAAAGACTCCAAAGCCCAAATCCTGGGTAAGAAATATGGAAGTATCTGGCCTTGAGGAACAAAATCTAGATCTCTGGATCTTTAGTTGTTCACTTTCTTGAGTTAATCTGTGTTTTTGTGTTTATTCTGTTCTGTATCAAACGGTCTGAGAGAATAGGCCAGTTATACTAATCAACATCCTAATGAATTGTGGGCAGCAGGAGCAGGAAAGGATCCAGACAAAGTGGTGCATACCTATGCTTTGCCTACCATGTTGCTTTCCCATCTGCCTCTCCTTTCTAGTTTATGCCTTCTTCAGAAGATTTTATCTTGAGCTGCTTGTTTTGTCCTTCTCCCTCTATATATACCTTATAGATGCTTTTCTCTGATTATGTGTGTGAAAAGGGGGCTTTCTAATCTTTATGCAAGCAATGGCATATCTCCCTGAATATTAGTGTTAGTAGATCAGAGATAATGATGAACTCTTGTGTTTCAGAAATACAGATTTGTTCTTTCTTTTTTAAGCTATTTTTCCCCCCTGTAAATCAGTACTTTCAACTGATAGCACTGCTGTGTCAATAGTGAATCCAGGAGACCTTTTGCTCTCTTAGCTCGTGTAATCATGTACTAGACAACACTTGGAAGCACTTTAACTATCATCTGAGGATGTGCAGGCTGCCCAGAGCCGTGTTTGCCAGGGAGATGGTGCTGAGGGCTTCCGGATGAGGCTGGATCCCAGCAAGTAAATATTCACCTGGCTGTTTTCAAAGTCCTTCAAGCTGCCTCGTTGCCAAAAGATGTTTTTAAACTCTTACCAAATGTTTGTAGAAGTACAAACATTGGGCAGCACGTAGCCCAATGGGTTCATGTTTGTGTGCTTGGTTTTCACAAGGCATTTAATTAACTGTAGGTGACTGCTCTGTCTTGGCTGGAGAGAGGGCCGATTTGGACTGTGACATTTCTGTTGGCTAGATTTGTAAGTTATGATTATTTTTTCCAATAGTTTTATTGCAATAGTGATAAACCACAGACATTCTTCTTATAAACAGCAGGAAACTTTGAACCTTTCAAGCACTCATTGAACTGTGGCGAACTTGTTAAGTTGTATAAAACTCAGTGAGAAAGCAAAGTGCAAAGTACTGCCTGCCTTGCATTACTCGCAGGTCTATGCAGGTGGCCTCAGAGCAAGGTTCCTGGTTTACCCGGAGAGCAAGAGGAAAGTATTGGGCAACAGGCAGGGTAGAAAGTGGCACCTTCTTGTGTGATCGTGGTAGGAATCTGCTCCTGTCACCAGTGTTTGCTGGAGAAGGTTTTCTTCAGCATGGGCTCCACCCAATCCAGGATAGAGGCTTCTGAGGGCTAAAAACCTTGGAAAGCATTTCCTTCTCTGCCTATTTCTTTCCTGTGCCAGTGAAGATATTTTTGGGGGGAAAAGGAGTGATGGAGCACCTCTCAAGAAGGAAAAAAAAACAGAATCCAATGTTGGATTTATAGTGCCAGCAGGAGGGAAATGCACCCTGTTCTCTCGTGCGCTTCCTCCCCTCAAGACTTTTCTAAAATTAGGAAGGATGGATCTCAAACTGGCATGAGGTCAGTTTGTTTTCGACCTGTTCTGCAGGTCATGGCATCTGGGTATCATATTCAACACCCAAAAGAGAGAAGATGCACAGAGGCTTCTTATGAGCATGTTTTGTTCAAGACTCGCCTGTCACCATGTCACTTGGGCCGTTCTGGAAAGGCTGTAGCTGTGAGCGAGTCTGCCAAGGGAGCTTGGATGTGGGCAGAGGAATAATGCAGAAGGCAGTGCTAAAATTATCATGGCCAATAATGCAGATGGTAGCTACAGTCTGAGTGTTAATAGAAGGCACCAGAGATGATTCAAACCAACTCCATGTGACTTCAGGCTGTAAACTGTCATGCCAATGACCAAAGAAACTTATGATAGCAGTAAGAGAAGATCTTGAACTATGATAAGCAAGGCTATTCTTTTAAGGGAAAAATAAAATCAAGGGACATTTTACACAAAATGGAAATGCTGTGTTTATTCCAGATGACATTTTGCTCATGAAAACAAAAAGGACACTTTCCCATATGTTGACAAAAAAGTCCTTTGAAGTAGAAAGTGTTCAGCTACCACCAGAATCCAAGGAAAAGAAAACCTCTGTGAGCCAACACATTTTTCCTTGCTCTTCCCTCTGGCCCTCACCAAATGCAGTGTGAAGTCATTTGTTTTGGACTTGGGAGGTTTACTTGAAAACAAATGCATTCATTTTTCTGCAATACTTAGAATTTTTCTCTTAAAAAACATGAAAATTCAGTGTTTAGTTAATGCCTTGCTTGAAAAGACCATTTTAAACTCCTAGGTGTACATAGTTTTATGCTCAGGTATTGGTTTCAGTGTATTTCTGTTTATGTTAGCAATGAATTGATTTTTTTACTATATTAGCATTTATGAGGCCCAAAGCTCTCCCTTGCTGCCAAAACATGATGGTTACTAAATGATTCTAATATTCTCTCCTTTTATTGCCAGACGTGCTTTTAGAAGAAACTGGCTCTGTGGAAAGCAATTCCCTTATTCTCTTACTGTACTGTGCTGCAAGAATTGGGAAAAGGAAGAGGTGATAAGTTTGGGGCTCCCTCTGAAAAGAAAAATTGTTCATTAACACATTCCTCTTCTGGAGGAAGGCTCTCCGGCTTATCCAAGCCTAGATTTAGTCTTTGGGGAGATTGGAGACTGCTTTATACCTTGCAGAGTCCTGCACCCAGTCTTAGTGCAGTTGTTGGGTATAAATGAGTCTTGCAATTCTCTTTCACTGTCAGGTTGGTGGAGAAGACACTGTCCAAAGTGTCAAGGAGCTTGTAATTTAGGTAGGAAATTTGATCAGTGAGGGACACGCACTTTGGCTTTGCCCTAGGAGCAGGGGTGGGATCTGTCTGACCAGGTGTAGGTGGTGAGAATGAACGTAGTTAAAGCTCGGCTGGTTGTTGTGAGCTCCTTCTATAGTCAATGAAAATTGAGGTAATACAGCTAATGAAGTCTGGAGGAGAATTCATATTGCCCCAGAACAGATGTCAGAACTGTCCTGCATACAGGATGCACAGAAGTGTGTGCATAGAGTCCACCAGTGGGAACTGGGCATCTTATACCAGGAGACATGAATTTCACACCATGGCATTAATGACAGTCACAGCTTGATCTTTGTGGAGTATTGATGAAACGCTGAGGAGCTTCAAAGTGTCAACGTGTGACTTCAGTACTTTAGCTGCTGCTTTTCTCTCTCAAACTTGGAATTAGAAACTGAGCCTTTCTTTCCACAATAGAAACAAGACCACCTTCCTAAGGAAGTTGCAGTGAATAGTTCTTTTCCACAATCCAGAGGTTTTCTGTATGCTTAAAAGAAGACTCTATAAATGTGTGCATTAAGGCAGGAAAGAAAACACACGACTGGTAACGAAGTGTCTCCTGATTCTTGGGCCTACCAGCGTTTGGGGAGCAGGCAAAGGAGGGCCAGCCTGATTTAGCTGGTCAAGAGCAATCTGCTTTAGCTTTGCCATGAATCTGAGAGACCCATTTCCCAGCATTAGGCTGTGAAAGCCACCAAGACTGAGGTGGGAGGGAGCAGACGGACTGCAAGTCATTTAGTATCTGCATGAAAATGGAGTTCAAAACATTCCCTCTAGAGTGGTATCCGATACCAAAATTGGATTTGGGAACTTGGAGTACATGAATATTTGCGCTGTCAATAAGAGTTATCTGTATACAACCCCCTTTCCTTGTCTGCTTTCTCTACCATGCTTCCTTCTTAATTCATTTTCGGTCTTTAATGTACTGTTGTGTAGCATCCTCTCCCATTAGGCCCCGTAATGTGCTCCGATTGCCTTCAGCTTGACTGCACTTAATAGCCAGCGTAAATAGAACTTAGTGTAGCATGCACTAACATCTCTATCCATTGTCCGGAGATTAAATACATGCCACAAATGGTTTACGCATCATCAGCCTCGAGCCCTCGTTTCATAGCTCCCAACCAAAAGAGGATATTAAATTAATTTGCAGGTTGCTTTAGCAAAGCCTAACAAAAAGAGGGGCGAAAAATCCTGAGGGTCATTATGCGTCTAATATCCATCAATCAAAAAAGAGGGGTGGAAAATGATAATAGCAGGTCATTATAAGAGGACAGGTGCACACGTATTTAGCTCTCGCTCTAGTTCAGGTCAAAGCTTAATGGTGTTAACTGGAGAGGAATGCAGGCTATGTGAACAGTGTGTATGTGTGAGGAAGAGGCAAAAGGGCAGCAGTGTGTCGGGACAGCGTAGCCTCTTGCAGATCTCCGTGCTTAACCCTTTATTCTGCCTGGACATGAGCTCCCCAGAGGAAGAAAGGAGAAGAGCAAAGCAGAAGTCTAAAAGAAGAGGTAGGATTTCTGCATCTCTCTTCCTTGTCCCACTCAAAGCACAGATGGAAATGGCACTAGTCACAGCAGAGCAAAATGAAGCTACACAGTGCCAAGGTGCAGATTAGTAGCACCCGGACAGATTAGTTATCAAGAACATGGATTTTGTTAAACGCCCAATTTCAACATGCTCTGCTTTGAAAGGGATAGAAAAGGCCTGTTTCAAGAGAGGGCACTAACATAGAGAGATGATAACTGTTGAAACTAGAGCAAGGCTATATCTTACCTACCAAAAATTTTTTTTGAAGTGAATATGCTCTGTGTTTTAAGTTGGGAGTGGAGGACTGCATTCTGATTTTGTTTTTTGTCAAAAGAAGACATTACCTGAGTGTAAACTGCGGGACCAGGCACAGGTGTGCCCTTCTGCTTGCAAATCCTTCCCTCCAGCTTGCTTATGACCAGTGGGACTGATATTAAAAAGGAAAATATTGTAGTCATATTTATAAGCGCCTCACCATGAGCAAAAGGAAAGACGCTTGGGATTAAAGCACCAAGCTGAAAATTGGGCTGCTTTGATTTGGTTTGTGTCTTTGCCACAAATTGTGCCCCTAGATATGCCAAATCATTCCTCCTTATGCCCTAGGTTTTATAGCAGTCCAGAGAGGTGAAGGAAAATATCAGAGATTATCACAGTTTCAGATGACACTGTTGAGACTGGCAGGGTCTTGTGACTGCCTAATAAATCACTGCCTCCCTTCTGGACGGGGCTCAGATAGAGCAATGAGGCTCGGGAGGACGTGCCTTTCTTTCCTGGAAAAGTGTATTTCCAAGTCCTGCACTCTATGATCTCCATCAGGAAGTGACTGAAATCCTTCCCCAGCTACCTGTCTTACACCTTGATTCATGTGTATCCTTCACCTCGGGCCCACAGTAAGAAACACTGAGAAATTATATACTGGGAGCTGGAGTAATTAAGCAAGGAAATATCCTTTAGCGCAGGAGTTTAAGTGCCCAAGGACTGCCGTCACAGGAATCACGAGTGCAGAGTCTGTCAGCTGAAATTTTCAATGCTCTTATTCCTTGCCAATTTTCACAATCTGGGGCTATCCATCATGAAGTTTAAAAAAAAAAAGGCAAAGCAGAGTCTGGCCACTTTGTCACTATTGCATGGGTTTAGTAGAAGTTGTGGGCAACAAATTTGCTGGATAAGCCAGATGCAACTTGAAATTGGTTCCTCATTTACAAGGGCAGGAAACTGGCTTGGTCCACAAACAGTAGAATAAAAAGCATGGCTTTATTTTGAAATGGAAAGGACTCATTGGGGAGGATTTTTTTATTTTTTTTTTTTCTGGAATGACCTGTGCTGAGTGTCACCAGTGCAGAGAGTGCCCTTTACCTGCTGATTGCCTGGTGGTCAGGCCTCAAACTTGCTTTCAGATGATGAGCTGTGTTCTTGTATCTTCTACCATTCCTTCCTTCTTGCTAGTAAATAGCAAAAGCTGCTTGTTTTGACACTAGGTGGTTGGGAAAAGTGATAATTCAAAGTGCAAGAGATGTTAATATCACGCAGGAGCTTCCAAGGGTTTTACTGGGATGATGTGCTGGAAGCGTTTGTTGAGATGTTTCTTGAGGAAAGAAATTAGAAGGTCTCCTCTGGGCTATCCTTGGTGCCTTTGCATTGACCTCTCCAGACACTGCTGGTCTGTAGGTTTAGTGAACAGGAGGTACAGCAGGATTTGAAACCTCATTAACACAAACAGAGGAAACTTATTTGTCCTTTAAATAGCAGTGAATCTTCAACTTTTAGGCCTGTTGAGGCCTGTGAGCTCCTTAGGATCCTTGTTGTGCTCAGCAGAGCGTATCCACCTGAGAAGGTGGCATGTGGTTCCAATGTGATCTTCAGCCAAAAATAAGGGCAGATGTGGCTGCTGTCCACAGTATTTCTGATATTTGCAGATCTGTGGCTTCAGGTTGCCTCACTTTCTATATGAGGGTCTACTGTAGCATTTTAATGCAGTTATGAATATTATCCAGTGGGAGCACATGGAAGCCTCCAAGCTGGGAGTTCCAGGAGTTGGGAAGTTATGACTGGCACAGGGAGAAAAGAGAAACCTGAGAATCTGCTCTCACAAGGTCCATCACACCAGGGCAAATGAAGCTCATGGGGTTGCCCAAATGAAGCCCACGGGGTTGCCCAGCTTGTAGAAAATGGCCACGAGGGAGACAGTGCCATAGGGGTGAAAGGGTGGGTGAAGGATGAACAGCTCCTGTAAAAGCTGTAAGAAAAAGTCATTTACAGGGACAACAAAAGTGTCTTATGAAGCATATACCTGATGATGGCGTGGAGTGCACTAAGGATGGGAAGCAGAATTGCTTAAAATGTATCTTGCAATTATTTTAATCACCTTTGATCTGTATTGATACCACTGACCAGTGTGACAGAGCGTGGAGACACTCCGGAGATGCTGCTGAATGTTAGATGGCCAGATAAAGATTAAATTCACAGATATTTTTGTTTTCTCCCAGGAAATTGCTTTTGGGAGAAAAATGGTGTCCTGGGTTTTTGTGATTATTTACTTGCTCCTGCAAGTCGGAAATTCCATCTCAAGTCCAGCTCCCTCTGTGTCCTGAAGATCATTTTCCGAGACAAATAACAGGCAGTGTTAAAAAAAAATTGATAAGAGCATCTTTCTCCTTTGATGTGTTCCTGCCCAAAATCTGAGGAAGAAGATGAGGAATTCAGCAGGAAGGATATGGACCAAAAGAAAGGACTTGACAAACACAGTCACTCCCTTTGTTGCAATGCTTTAGGCTAACCATTATTCACAGCCCTTTCCTCATATTGCATCTTTCATGATTTGCTTAAGCGATTTTAAATTGCTTTTGTGATTTCATTTAGCAGAGACCACAATAAAAGTGACCCCTGAGTCTGTGAAATGCAGCAGCCTGCACAAAGGGACCGAAGGTCTCAGCGGTGGCTGTGGGGGGCGACGGATTTGGGGCTGGATGCAGCGTCTTCGCATGGGGAAAAAGGAAGGATACCGGGCTCTTGGTGCAAGCAGACCCTCATTGCTGCCAGTGGCTGCTTAGGCTAATGTGAAATTCATCTTAGCCACCTCTTGGCTTGTTTTAGCAAAAGACTCAAGCCTGTGCTTGTGACTAGGAGAACGGCTGGATCTCACCTTCCAGGTGCCATGAGAAGCGTAAATCTTGTCCCGCAGGCTGCTCCAAGGCAATTCAGAGATGGCAGCGCATTGAGGGTCACATAGGCATTCGATGCAATGTTTGAGTCAGCAGAAATCTTTGGGAAAGAGGATGTATTGCTGCAAAAAAAAAGAAAAAATCCAATCTGTCCCTGCAGAAGCTGCTGAGAAAGGAAGACAGAGGGAGAAACAGGCGTTGGGCCTAATTTTTCAGACTATGTCTTATAAGTGCCCAGCTGCTTGAGAAGAGAATTTCAGCCCTTTTACTTTGATACCTGTCAGAGTCATCCTAAACCTGCTGGCCAGTTGCATTGATGGCTCTTGGTAATACATTTTGGCCACACAGAAGTACAGCTTAGATGTGCTTAGATGTTCCAGAGCAGAATAAAGCTCAAACGAAATGAACCTCAGCAAAGATGTTGCATTTTTATGCGGCTGCTTTGCTGGGATACTTTCAGCTGTGCCAGAGAGCAAATCCGCTCTCCGTTTCTCCTGGATGGAGGCATCACAGGTCTGCCCTCTGCTTTCTTCCCAGAGGCTCCAAAGCAATCCATGGGGAGTGGGGCTTCCACTCCCGGAGACCAAAAGCTCAGCAGAACATACAGAGGAAATTATTAAAAAGCAACCTATTTTCATGGTATCTGGCTGCTCTTTACTGTTGATGACAAGTGTTGTGGTGGTGTTAGGCGGCTCCCAGGAGGGTGAAGGGCAGCGTTTGAAGCACTTTACTGGTGACACCTCATTTAAGGTATTACTCCCACTTCCCTCCACTGTACAGAGAACCAGTGTCTGGAAAGCCCTAGGGAGGAGGCTGCCTGCAACGCTGCCTGCTCCTGTGAACTTGCAAAATGAATATTGTCCCTTGCAGAGGATATTGTCTCTGGGGACCAGCAGGCTGAATTTTATTCTCGCCATAGAGCAGCTTTTGTCTGTGCTCCAGGAGGAGCCAGTGGCCATGCAGACACTTGGCACGGAGCGTTGTTTTCACTCTGTGTTTTGCAGGAGGCTCCAATGAATCTTTGCAAAAAAATCTCACCCCTCCCTCTCTGCTTCATACTTTCTAGCACAAAGCAGGAAAAAGATCCAGAATCAACTTTTATAGAGTAAGAAAGGGGAAAGCAATAGGAAGCTGAGACAGTGGGAAAAATCTGATTTTGAGATATTTGTCGCTGCGGTGGCACAATTTCCTACAAGGCTGCTGTGTAATGAGTTCACATCTGTTAATGCCACATGTTGATCTGCTTTGCACAGATGCAAAGTCTCAATTTTTCTAATTAGCAACAACATGAAGTATATCTTAATTTTCTGTCCCCTTCCCCCTAATAAACGTGGTATTAACAAGGTTACACGCCTGCTTTCACGACGTGTAATTGAATGAGCAGGGCGATTGGGTTGGAGCGCCCCGTTCTTTACAGGTGGGCTCTGCCCAAATGCAGAGGCATCGATTCCTTACCCTAACCAGAGGGCATGGGGTGGGTGGTGGGACACAGACCCCTCTTCTGCAGCTGCCACAGTGGTCACAACCAGCAGCAACTTGTGCGTGTCATTCCTCGAGTCTCTCTGGACCAGGTTGGGAGTGTATATTGCACATCTATCTTTATTTCTTGCAATTTGTGTGTGTGGGAAGGCTTATAAAGCTGGTTCTGACCTGAGATTCAGCTGCATTTCTGCTTCGAGTGCTCCCAGCCTTGCAGCACAGGCCGTGTTGCCCATGCAGCACAGCTGGAAGGGCAGCGCCCCGGTCCAGGTGGGAAAGGAGCAAGAAGAGCTCAAGACTAACAAAAAAGAGCATGAGAAGGAAACCCTTGGAGAGCAAAAGGACACACATCCCCATATCTTCATGATAGCTCCTCAGTGGCAATCCTAAGAGCATCTTCCCCCCTGGCTGGTTGTGAAAGGGCATTTTTGGGACCACCTGTGGACCATGAGCAGGATCTTGGCTCAGAGATGTCCCCTATAATGTTGACATGGGGAAGGAGGAGGGAGGCGCAGGGCTGCGTGTCACGGGAGCCATCCCTCCTGGCCAGCCTTCATTCATATTCCACCTGACTCCTCGGGGGGAATTCCTCCGGGATGCAGGCAGCAATTACTTGTGTGATTTAATTGGCATTATCATTTTACTGGCTTGACAGAGATAAATCGCCCTATTGGAGGAGGCTGCAACTGTGACAGGAAAAGCAGAAGGAAAGACTCTCTCCTTCTCTCCGAGATAGGAGATGACTACCAGTGTATCTTAATAATTAGTGCTGTTATAATTAATCGGACTATTTGAGAGCCAATCTAACAAACAAATGGAGGGCTTGATTGTTTGCTAATTGACAATTTGTTTCCAATATGGTATCACTTGCTTCTGCTGGTGGGAAAGAAAAAGAATGATGAGCAGAGAGCTGGGCCTTGGCCACATGGAGAACAAGCAACCGTGCAAGAGAGCAAGGAGAAAAGGAGCATTGCCAGGCACTGTATGGCCCTGGAACCCAGCTGTCTTGAGTACATACACACATGAGCTCTGATTTCTTTGGTTTCTCCACTTTTCAAGCAGTTGCAAACAGTCGTTGCTCCCTGCATGGGTAATTTTATGGAAAGTTGAGTTTTTCAGACCTTTCAGACCTGAGAGCTCCAAAGCTCAGCACGGGTGCTTTGGAGCTCTCAATCCGTTGCTTGCTGATGCTTAGGGTGTGAGTAGGGGATGAGGTGACTGCACAAAGAAATATGGCAATATTCCCTTAGGCACCCCAGTGGTGCATGATCCTGTCTGGATGCGGCGTGCACTGTGTGTGATGCTGTGCGTGTGTGGAATTTGTCTATTCCTGCCTCCAGGGAAAGTGCAGGGAAAGCAGCCACAGGATAGGGGAAAGCAAATTGTTACTTTCATCAGAGAAATGAGGGAAGCAGGACACAGAAATTTTGCTGGGAAAAGCTATTTATGGTGCTTTCAGGCTTTGAAAGACTGTTGGAAATCCTCCTTTCTCCAGGAGATTCACCCTTGCTCTCTAGATTATAGCTTTTTCTTTCTTTCTTTCTTTCATGCAAAAAATTGAACATCTCCAAGTCCTCAGTCCATTAGATCCTCCTATAGCATGTGCTTAACTCCCATGGGCTTCTGCACCCCCATTCCTGCTGACCTGCAAGGGGCTTTGTATCACATAAATAGGGAATCATAATCATGGCTAGGGGAAGCCATGCAGGGAACCCCAAATTCTGAGCTATCTAGACATGTCATCTACATGCACATCCACATGCATGGACATGCATCCACATGCATGAATATGTATCCATACAGCCCGGATAAAATCGTTATGGAGCCAGCTTTTTGCTCCCAACACAATTCCTTCGTGTGGCAGCAGCATCGTTGCTCTATCCGAAGAGGCTGCAAACAGCTCTGCCAAGTGGAAGTGTTTCCCCCCTTACCCAGTTTAAATGAGATATGAATAATTGATTTGCCTCCTGAATAATTAATTGGATATTCAATAATGAAAGTAATTGTTTGGCTCATTCCCCCATTGATAATCAAGCTAATCTTCTCCTTCAGTGTGTGGGCCATACGGATATGTAAAGCAGAGAGACAGTTTATAGGCTGATAATGCAGCTAATGTGCTCGGCGCGAGGTCACCTTGTCCAAATATCCCGGCGGCTCCCAGGGCTGCTCTCAGCTGGGGTGTCTCCTGCACAGCCAAGCCCTGGGTGGGGAGGGTTTTCTTCTCCTCTCCTTGGATTGCTGAACATCTCCCACCAGGGAGGAGTCTTCTGCAGTTTAAACAGGAATCGTCAGATGCCACTTGTTCCAATTAACGCTTGCAAGGGAGGTTGTTGTCCTTCAGTCAATAGTCATGTGGCTTAAGGAAAGCAAACAGCTCTCTGGGTTTACAAGAGCTGCTTATTTTGGGAGGCATCGGCGCTGAGCTTCACCGAGAGGTTCCTGAGCCAGAGCTCTGCTCTTGCCACCAGCCTTAGAAAAAGGAAAATCAAACCTAAACACATTAATGCTGGTTTTATAGGTGCTGCATTTGTTTTGGAGCTTCCAGTGCTGAAAGCTGCAAAGCCCAGGAGGCCGAGCTGACACCATGGCACAAAGCAGAGGTGCTATCTGGAGGATAGCTCAGGTCCATAGCAGAGTCTGTGTGAAAGATGCAGTCCTATCTATCCCAGGACTTCAGTCTCTATCCGAAATTTGGATCCATCTGATCATGAAATGCACCTAGGGCAGCTACGGTGACAGTTCTGCACAGGAGGAGCCAGGTGACAAGCGCTCGCCCACAGTCAGGGTTTTCATGGCAAGGCAGGGACCAAAATCTCCTTCTGGGAACTGGGATGCCCAGCCTTGGATTAACCTCTGTGCCATAGACTAGGGTAGAACAGCAGAGTGATGTCACAGGATCAACCAGCATGAACAGAGGTCCTCATTGATGGGGACTACATCAAACCTTAAAGGGTTTTTTTAATGTTCACCACTGGCCTGGTTGTTCCTGCCCCTTCCAGGGAGTCTGAGCAGGGCCAGGGCCTTGGTGAGCATGAGGAACCAGGGCTTCTCCTGCCATGAAGTACAGAAAACCCTTTCAAGCCCTTCCAGGCTGGTCCTAGAGCCCAGAGACACCAGTGCCCATGGGTTAATCCTCTGTACTGTCACAGGACAGTAACTGATAAAAAAGGCCTTTAGGAAACTCCTTTGAGACCTACCCGGGGTTCACTGTGGCTTGTTTATAATGACATTGAGGGCCTAGAGAAGCCTGTCCCCACTGTGTTTTTCGTTTAAAGAGCAGTCCTGCTAATGACAGAGCTTATCAACATCACTGTCAGCAGACGGAGCAGAAAAGGCCTGTCAGGATGTGGAGTGTGGCCAAGTGAGGACTGGGGGGATCCAGCACGAGAGGGAAACGTGGCCGGGTTGCTCCTGCCACTGTGGTACCTCCTGAGTGATCAGTGTCACACGTCTCCTGGGCACTGAATGTGCTCTTGAATGGCTTGATGTGAGTCACGATGGGTTCCTGCATTCAGGACACCTGAGCATCCCTGGAGATGCCCATCCGGGACTCCTTGCAGAAGGCTCAAGGCCACCCATGGCAGCCAGCAGCTCTCCAGGCACTGGAGATATGTGGCTACAACAGCCTCAGGCTCTGTTTCTGTTGGATCTCTGTACCCTGAGTGCAAGTTTTCTGTGAGAAGCCTTTGAAAGATGGGACAGGCCTCAGCCTCAGACCTCAGGTGCTGAGTAGCCCTTGAGTCAGGACGTGGCTGGTGTGTCCACACGTCTGGCTCCGATATCCTGACATTTCAAGGCTTAGAACTACTGGCCCTTACTTCTCCCATCAGCAAGGGTGAATGAACACACCTGCAGATAGGTGCATTATAAAGGTGCATGTGGGAATGATTTAAAACAAAACAAACAAACAAAACAACAAACAGAACCAAAGAAGCAGCAACAGATCCTTTCTGGAGAAGGACTTGTGCTAAATGACAGCGCAATCTGCAAAACCCTCCCCAGCAAAAGCTACTTGAATTTAGGTGCCCTTTATTTTAACCAGTTTAATTTCTTTATGAGGGTTTTCATTTGAAAAATTGGCAGCACAGGCAGGACTTGGAAAGATGCGTCTTTAGCCAATTTATTTTGCAGCAGATTTATCATTTCATCAGTAATTTAAGCAGAGATATTCGCTCATGCATTCATTTATATTGCTCAGAGATGCTCGGTTGTGGGTTGCTTGCAGAAAGCACGAGGATATATCCCAGGCGCAAGGGCAACACCGGGAGTTTTCCTAAGAAATCTCTGCAGAGATGACACTGTCCATGCAGGGAAGAAAACACCGGGAATCCATCAGCTGGGCAAAGGAAATAAAACCCAACCTCATTCAAAGCTCTTTGCTACCATGGGCTAGTTTGGTACCAAGACGGCATCATCCCCCTTTCCATGATGGGTTCTCCAGGCTGTGAAGGGGCTCGTGGTGAGTTCCCAAGATCAAAGCCGGGCTGTGATTTAATTGATGGATGTTCTGCAGTGAGCGGCGCGGGCAGAGCCGGGGAGCAGCCGGGCGCTGGGCAGGGAAGGGGAGAGCAGGGGACACATTTCAACCCTGCAGGAGGAAATACAGCGGAGAGGCGGCCGCCTCTGCAAGGCGATCGCCCGGTTATTTATGCACACACATAAAGGGCTTCCTGCAGCCCCCGAAATCCCTGTTATTTGTCAATGGGATCTCCCCCCGTCTTGCTGTGCCTTAGCTAACGTTTACAGTAAATCTGTTACACTGACCATTAAATCTGAGCCTGCCCTGAGCGATAGTTTCAATGGGTGTGTTGACAGCCCGAGTGTTAATAATGATGCAAACACTAACCTGTTTATTGATTTGCTTTTTGTACCCTTCATCCTAGCTCGCTCCTTCTCACTCTCGGAGGAGAAATCCTAGAATTAGTAATCAGGTGACAGCTCAGAGCCCCTGTCTGTTCCCAGCAGTGTCATCCACCCCAAACTCCCGGAGATAAATTACAGGTGCCGTATTCTGCCTCTGCCAGCCATCCAATATACTGTTACTCAATGCGAGATGTAGTATTTGTCATTGGTGCCAGCAGACAGGAGAGGGGAAAAAAAAAGAAACATTAACACAGACATGAAAAGCTTTTAACTTTGACAAGAGAAGCAGAGGAAAGTTTTAAATTTAGCCTCTCCACTGAAGACCACTGTCTATCCATTAAAGCACCATGTAGCTGATGGCCAGGGGAGCTGCGCCAGTGCTGGGATGCTCAGGAGAAACTTAGTGTGAGGCTTGGTGCTTCTTCATCCTCCTTGGCATCCTCCTCCGGTTTACAACACTATTTAGGAGCACAGATTTGGACTTGTTGGGTCCCTGTGAACAAATTGATCTATTCATGAGCCTAAATTCCTGAAAATGGAGCTGGAAATGGGAGATCTGATGGGCTTGGCCTTGTGGAGGCAGCCTGGCCACTGGACACGAGGGCAAGCAGAGTTGCTCCATTGGCATTTGGCCCTGCTTGGGACAGCCAAAGCAGCTCCAAGGACTTCACAATTCTTAAGTATTGACCCCCCAAATAGTCCATATTTGAGCTCATTGGCAGCGCTTTCCAAATTGCAGTGCGCAAAGACAAACACAAACACGGTGACTACCTGTGACCCTCTCTACTAGACATTTAAGCTTAGTGGTGAGCTACATAAGGTTGTAGCTCGTTGTGTAAGTCCCTCTCAAGAAGAAGGTGATATTAAATGGAACTTATGCTTTGTGCTGTCGGTCTAGCCATGATTTTGGGTATATTTTTATGGTCAGGAGAGAAATGTGCCAGTAAATAAAGAGAATTTATAAACCCTGCAGGGTCACTGATCTACCCCCAGGAGCCAGGGCCCTAAAGGCTTTTGGTGGCATTTATAAGCTTCACTCACTTGTCAGACTCCTTAGATCCTTTTATTTCTGCTAAATTTATAAGCTCTGAAAGCTGTGGCCTTTATGAAGTACCCCACCATGCTGAAGCAAAGCAGCTGATCCAGAAGAAACACCTTTCTACCTGTGCTGCTTATCAAATCAAAGGTTCTGCTCATTTTATCCTCTCTTCTAATATGCACACATCACCAAACATATGGACACTTCTTATTCTAGAAAATAAATGATCTCCTTATTAAAAATCCTTGTTGATGTCTTATATCACCTGGTAGGAAACTGAAGGAAATATGCAGAAAACCACTAAAAACAAGGAGTGTGTTGAGTCTCCTATGTTAGCATCTATGTAAATATTTAATTGTGTCCATAATGAGAATGTCAAATCCAGTAGGGTCAGGGAAAATAAAAGAAGATTTTTTAAAAACCACCACATTTACTTCAATAAGACTCATCATTTCCAGATAGGGTCCTTCAGCTCAGGAAATACAAAGAAGTGGATCCCAGGGGCTGGGGAATGAGCTGATGGCAGCCCGTGCTCTGGAAAAGAAGAGGTTGGCATCAGCATCTGCTGGGATGTTTGCAGTGGTGCTGAGCAGAACAGCTAGTTTCATGATGGAAAGGACTTATGCATGTTCTTCATTTATTGATGTCCAAGAGTTGCAGATAGGGTGAACTGGTAAAGGATGATGAAATAACAAGTGTGTTTGTGGACAGAATTACTAGAAATGGGAAAAGAGACCAAATAAAAGCAAAGCCCAAGGGAACAGAAAGCACATGAAATTAGTGGGAAGAGGACACTCTCATCCTCTGAGACACAGGAGAAGACAAATCTTAAATAATTATAGCCACAGTTTAACTCTAAAATCAGGATGTGGATCAGTCACATTCCTCTGATAATGCAGGTCTCCCTCCTCCTCCTTTTCCTTGCACAGATTTCCCCAGACGATTCACAGTCCCTCCCTCCCTTTATTTCTATAGGTTCATATTTCATAGTTTTTTTTTTAACAGTATTCCCCTCATGATTTATGAGCAGAGACGCGCAGCACCCAGGTGATGATCCAGTCCATTATCCCTACAGTGATGCTGACCACTGTAGGGATGCGGAGACCTGTTGTTTAACATGCTGGAGAACACGCAGAGGGAGGGGGCTTCCAGATGGCAAGGAAAAGCCCAGCTTGGGACACTGGGATGCAAAGAAAGAAACACATCACAGAGTGTATTATAATCACAGGGTGCACCTTGTGGGTGCCACATTCACCCCCAAAATATCCCCCTGGGGCAGACCCTGCACTAGCACCAGCCATTGCAGCTCCACGGGTCCACAGGGATTAACCCTGGGCCAAGTGTCTCTGCTGGGAGCCAGTTTTGCTCCCCATGTGCTGCTTTATGGTGGCTTTGCAAAAGAGGATCTGCTGCTCTGGTTTTAATGGGGCCTTGTTTCCCTTGCCTGCATTTCTTATCCAGTTCATCCCTTCCATCCCTATTTTTCACTGCTTTTCCCAGCAGAGGAGGAAAACGCTTGGCGATGAAAGACAATTTTTCCTGACCCAGTGGGCGAGTGCAGTGTGGTAACTGTGCTGTTAAAAAAAAGGAAAAAAAATCCAATAACTTCCATATAAATTGTCCAGGAGAGAAAACTTTGTGTTTTTGACATCTGTAGCTGTTTCAGCATTTTTGTGGGGAAGATGAAAAACTTTTGCATTGAGCAAAACACAGATTTATGATCAATAAAGGGAAGTTTAACAGTTTATAGGAGCCATACATTCTTTTTTTCTTAAAAAAAGCCCTTGATATTAAAAACTATTTTTCCCTCCCATCCGTGCAAGAAGCCCTCTCCCATGTCAGTCAGTATTGCAGCACAGTGAAGCACCTACCAGAGCAACGCAGATAATTGTGTTTTAGGCTTTGCTGTGGGACATCCCACCATGCAAACTGTCCCAGATCCCACCATGCAAACCGTCCTGGGTTCAGCTTAATGGGATCCCATGCAATTAAGCACCCAGATCCCCTCTAAAACCTAGTATGGGCCTTGCTCTTCATATGCATTTCCCTGCATTTCCCTGCATTTGTGAGTCCCTAGGAGTAGGGAGCTTCTTTAGCATCATGAAATAAAGTAATTGCCAATAACTCCCTAGAAAGGCTTATTGTGGCCCAAAATACAGCCAAAAAATGGAAAAGGGTCCATTCCCTAAACAAGACAAGGGTTTATTTGTTTGTTTTTTCACTTAGCATTTGATGAAGGCAATAAATTTGCCAAGGAGATGATAAGCTTTGCTGCCCAGCGCCTGAGATCTGCACCAAGAGCAGCACGATCGCACCCGTCAGGCCCCCTCTTCCCTTCTCGTGCCTCGAAATTTATTAGTCCTCATGAACTTCAGTGACATAAATCCCAGCGAACTGATGGGAGCTTGGACCCTCGCTGGGGTTTATATGATGGGTCTTAAACTCTTAAGCAGCAGTGGCAGCCTATGTTCCCTCTAAAGCCAGGCTGTCCATAATTCATCCACTGGCACTCGCGCCTAACCGGCCACGTTTCCTGGGAGGAAAGTCCTGATGAAAAGCCTGTGATCTCAAAGCTGAGCAGGGACACTCGAGACGACCCAGGCTTGCCACGACTCCTTTGGACCACACGGCCATTTGCACTTTAATAAATAAGTTTGGTTCTTGGGAGATCTGAGAAGCGGCTTTGAGACAGTTCTGCCTGAAAGCTTGCAAGTTTTTCAGTTGCCTTTGAAAAAGAATTTACACTCGGAAAATTAAAAAATCTACAAAGCAGTATTTTCTAAAGCAAACGCTGACATTAGAAGCATCTTCTTAAGCACTTGCATTGCATATCTGTGCGAAACTGCATCTTCTGAGCGACAAAGTCTCTTGCTAAAACCACTGTTGTAAAATTATGACTAGCGCATATATAATGTTAGTGTTTAACAAGACGACAGAAATGCCACCTTAGTAAAAACTGATTATGGTTACAGCTGAACAATTCACATCATGCAAGATTTATCATATTAAGGTTATGCAATCATCTAATCGGAGAGACAAGCCTTGAGTAATAATATGAAATGCATGTGCTTCAATCTGCAGCAGGAGATTCATTGCTGTTTTCTTATTAGCTCATGCTAGCATTAGGGCTGCATTATCCATTTTGCCATAGTCTAATTCAGCATTTCCATCTGAAAACATATGCACAATAAGTGATCTATGCCAAACAATCAAAGGGAGACAAAGCCATTTGAGTGACTTCACAGCTATAAAAATATACATAATCTGGAGGTCTTTCAGCAGTTCCCAATACTTTATACTATATTTCTTTGCATGATAGGTTTTCCCCAAATAAAGGAAATGATAGAGATTGCCCTTTTTCCTGGGGAGAAGAGTGTTTTAGAGGTTAGACCAGACAAGGAATTCAGCCCACAAACTTCTCATACTGCAGGCTAGACATCAGATCATCTTATCAGGGTTGTACCAACTCTCTGGGAAGTCCAGTCTGCAACACAGGACCATACAGAATGACTTACAGCTCACACCACCCAACTCGCATAAAACTGCATTTATTTAAACTGAAGGGGAATCTCTGTTGTTTCTTAGAAGCATTCAAACTCTGACATTTGGTGGACATTCAAGCTGCCGTCATCCCACAAAAAGTAGGAGTGTGTAGAAAGTGTAATCACTCCATTATAGCCCAGGGAATTCATGGTGTGTGTCAGGTCAAAAATGATGCCCGATGACAAGTGTTTATAATGCAAAAATCAACCTGATTGACTAAGATGTCAGATTCAAAGGAGGCTTTTCTTGCCAAAATGCAGCTGCATGAAGGGAGCTGAGGCCCTTTTGCAGATATTGGTCCTGGGAGGCACGAGACACGTGGAGGAGTGGACACAGAACCGAGGGCCTTGCGGCACCAGCGCCCTCGGGCAGCGAGGTGTTTCAGTGCCCATACGTGTAGGTGGATGCGTCAGAGTTTTGCAATGAGTGCACTTCTCAGGAAAGAAGTATTTCAAAGGTAAACAGAAGGCATTCGTGTCCTGCAGCCTGATTTATTATACGCACTGTATATAGCTGTCATTAAATGAACAGGCTAACGTGCAGCTATTCATCACAGGGTGGGCAAAATGAACAGGCTGTTCCCTGCTTGTCTGGGATCGTTCATATTTCTGAAAACTAAAAGCGGCGTCTAGGAAAGCAAGGAATACCTAAAATGCCGTGAGACGCTCCGTTTGTCCTGCTCAGCAACACCTCTCTGTGCTTGCTCTGCCCAAGAGCAGCATTTTAATCAATCCATGTAGAATCTCTTTCTAACAATCCCCCATTCCCCTAAACTCCCACTAAATACCTTAATCTGCCCCTGTTTGTTGCTATTGCCATTAAAATAGACTCAGATAAGTCTGTAATTTTTGTCTAAATTTGAAGGAGTGTTTAAAGGACTTTTTGTGAAAAGTTTTTTTTTTCCCCAGTGCTTTTCCTTTCTCCTGGTTCCCAGCTTGTGTTTTTGAATTCACTTGGCATTCATTTGTATAACATAAACATTATCATCTCCCTAAGCAGACTGGGACCTGTGTTAGCACCACCAGCATTTTTTTACCTGCCCCAGTTCCAATGAGGTTCTGAAAAATGAAGCCCTGGCTGTTGCTTCCCTCTGCCTGCCACAACCGTGTGTGAAGCAGACACAACAAGGATGGGCCAGCGAGCCCTCACTAAGTTGGAAGTTACAAAAATGTGGAATTTTAAGAAGGAAAGGAACCCGTCCATATTATGACTTTCATTCCCACTGTGTTTTCTCACTCCACATGGATAATTTTTGCTACCCTAACTTGCACTGTGAGGGCAGGAGGACACTTGTGTGCAGCACTAGCCACCAAAGGAGCCCATTGGCTTTTTCTGCCCAGGCTGGGAAGGCTGGAACCTCCATGAGATCCCAGAGACTCTCCTGATGGGTCAAGTGCTTCATTCCCCAAGTGCTGCCAAGTGCAAAGAAGAGAAGAACGGAATAAGAGCTGCTGCTGCCATTTGTGGGAGCTATTTATTTTCCTTCCTCTCGGCCAGGTGGATGGAGGCAGACCAAAGCTTTCCTGCAGGATGAGCCTTGTGCCGAGGGATCGTGTGCTGAGTCCTTGGGCTGTGAAGATGGACAGAGGTTCAGGACAGACCTAGACCCACGCTCTGGGAAGGTAGAACTGCATCCTGGCACATGAGACGTGGTGCACTGGAGCAATTGCAAGCACTGCTGATGAATATTGAACCGCCTTTTCCTTCCTGCACCTTTCTGCACCCAATCTCATTGCGAAGGGCTTGAGAGGGGGTTGTTTTGTTTTCTAACTGGGGGAATTGGGAGGGAACTGCCAGGAAGGAATCACTGCCTAAGGACAAAGAGGACACCGGAGATACCTTCCCAGCTGACACCCTGTGCTGAGCACACAGAATCCAGGGAGGGCTTGGATCTTCTCATGGTGGCAAACCGAAATGCAGATATTGCCCTCAAGGCTTGGCTTTCTGCTCTGCTCCTGGGCTTGAGGAATTCAGGGTAGGTGTGATGCCTGGCAGGAATACCTTCCCTTGCTGCTACACTAAGGTTTTGCCTCTGTTTTCTCCTGCTCTTTATAGTTATTGGGAAAGAACCGTGTCAGCCACCCACTCTGCATCTGCTTGGGCTGCTGTGATGTTGTGCTCACCCAGCCCTTCCAACCTCCCCAGATGTGCACTCTTCAAAGAGAAATCTCTGCTGAGCTCCAGCATTAGATGATTCAAAGGGCTTTTGCTGGTGTGACCTGCTATATTCTTCTGCTCTTAAAACAAGAAAGTGGCACTTACAACTTCTTCCTATGTTATACATTGAGTCACCCTGGCTCCAGAGCTTGGCTGCTACGTAGCAAAAAGTTGGACCTCCCCAAGAGGGAGCTCAGAAGGAAACCGCTTAGTCATCTCCAGGCTTGGAAATGCTGGATGCTGAAAGCTGGATGTGGAACCAGCTCTGCACCAACAGGTTGTTCCTCTTTCTTCCAGAGGAGCTCAAGGGGAGCCTTGATGGCTGCTTGAAGGCAGGTGCCAAGATCTGTCCCCTGCCACGTACTCAGTGACTTAAAACCCAGAGCTGAACACCTGCCTTCTCCTACAGAGGCAAGAATATGTTCATATGCTGCAAGATAAGGCCATTCCTGCAGATTCATGGATATTTCACACTATACATTTCCTGGCTGTACAAGAACCTGCACACGCACAGACTACCCAGCCCCAAAGCACCAGGAGCCTGACAGGAAGGAGGTGATGGGACCACAACATCACACAACTGCCTGTGTGCAACAGGGATACAGACAGAAAACCCAAGTGTTTTGCTTTTGTTTGTGTGAGGAGAAGAGATGCTGACTGAAATACTGGTTTAGGACAAAAACGAAGCTATTATGACTGAATTTCGCTTTCCTCTACTCTGTTAGTTCCTTCACTACCCCTCCTCTGAGCTACCCTCACACAAATACAAAACAACCTGCAATCCAATTAGCACCGAATGTGTACGGAGTAATCACATTTAACAAACAGAGCTAGTGGGTTTTAAAAAATACGGTCTCGTCCATGACCTTTTCTTAATTTTGTCAGATGTAATCTGAAATTCTTGCCTTCCTATTTACACTGGGAGTTTAATTAGAAGCAGCTATCTCACCCCTCGCCTACGTACGTGCAGGCACGTATGGGATGCGCTCCCATGCGAGGGGTTTGCGCCATCCCTCTCTTTTTCCCCAGGAAAACGCCTTGCACCAGCACATTGCTGATGACCAAGGGGGTCTGTGTGTGCATGAACGCTGGGCCCTACTGACAAATCAGGGACACAGAGAGGGATTTGTGTCTTTTACACCCATTCGGGATAGTAGCTGTAGCTTTTCCAGCCTAACATTTTCTCTTTTCAGTTTAACTTCTGAAGCCATTGCTTCGTTTCATGAGAGGAGGTGCCACAAAAAGCTCTCGACTGGCTGTACAAAGAGGGGTGATCCCCTCTGAGCCCTCCTTTTAGTTCTTTGAATGTGGACAAAGCAGAAAAGACCTGACAGAAACAGCACAAACAATACGCTGCAGTTTCCAGAACTGCTGTTGAAAAACAGGAAGTTTCAGGCTACGGTGAGAGGTGGGGAAAGAGGAAAGAAGAGTCTGGAATGATGCCAGAGAGAGGCTTTTATCCAGAGGATTTAAGATTAATTGAAAACTTAATGAAGTATCAGCTCCTGCCATGCTGAGCCCATTGATGAAATCCATCACATCTGGAGAATCTTTGGTTGTGTCCTTTCTAGAAGGCAGAAATACAGAGCAAATATTAAAGCAAGAAAGTCCTGATGACCCCCAGTGAGCACCAGAGCATTCCAGTCACACTGTCACACCGGTAGCTGCCATGGCCAGAACACATAGGCCCTACAATGGCCGTGTGATTCTTGACAACTGGTGACCCATTACTCATCTCATAGGCTTAGAGGGGTCACTGCTCTTTGTTCAAGGAGTCAAGAACTTTCTGTGGTACCTTGTCTGCTGAAATGGAAGCTGGGCAGGGAGAGGAAGATCCATGACACTGAAGAGCTCAGTGTCAGTCTGGCTAGACTTGGATCTCCATTTTCCACATTGAGGGGAAGCATTTGTCATACCAGCAACCTTTAAGGTGAAAATTTAGAATAACTTTGATTCCATGGCTCAGTGAATTCTTAGTGAATCACCTATGGCCTGAAAATGGCCTAAATATCCTGCTTGCTTTCCTACTTCTATGAATGACAGTGGAATTGCAAGTTTTGCTGCTTTCGGGGGCAAAACTAACTTAAGAAATTCACACTCTTTGCTCACCTCCCCTCTCATCTCAAATTGTCTCTCTTTTTACCCATCCAAGTAAAAATAATTTCTGTTTCCCACCCACAAAGAGCACAAAGCAAGAAACTGGCAAGAAGTGATATGAAGAACTTCATAAAAAGGCTTCTCCACTTGAGCCAGCCTGGCATGGACCTGCATCCTCATGATTCCTCGGTGCCAGACATTCCCAAATCACCCCAAAGTCACCTCAGGTGACTTTGAGCTTTGCCTAGTGCTGCCCCCCTGCAACAGTTCTATTTCCTTGACCTCATGAACAGGGAGTGCACACGAGACAAGAGTTGGTTGTTTCATTTGCATGTCAGGGGGCCAAAGTGAGGAAATAAAAACTGCCACACAAAATGAGCTAGAATTGGAATTGGCTAAACGCTTTCCTGTGAAATGGATTTTCAGACTGACTCTTGAACTCTTCAGTGGAAAGACAGATTCATTTTCAATGGAGTTTGATCTTGCTCTTCAGCTTCATTTGTAAGACCAATTACAGAGCATTTTGTACAACAATTACGGACATTAAAACCGCTCTGTTCCATTTGATGAATTTTAATAGTAATTGAACAGAAGAACCCATCAACTGAAAGATTGTCCAATCAAGAATGCCCACACACTGAACTGTAATTTCCACTCCACAAATGTGTAATGCCATCGGAAACTACCCAAATGTCCTCTCCCCACCAATAGCAAAGCAGATTCTCACAAATTTGTTCCAAAACAACTTTATTCCTTGAGGCTTTAAGTGTGCAGAAAACACATGGGTCACGGTCCTTCTGTAATCCCGGTGAACAACAACCTCCCCTTGCAAAGTTCCCTTGAGCTCATTCTTGGACAGGGCATTCCCAGAGTCCTGGGGATCAGCAGTGTTTGCCAGGATGCACTATACAAACCAACTAGTGCCTTTTGCCCTCTTTTGTGCAGAAAGCTATTTTTTTGGTTGATTCACTGCAAAGGCCTGTGTAAGACATTGTAAGAACTGGATGGCTGCTTTGCATCGTTACAGAAAATGGAGCCAGTCACCTAGACTTTAGATCTGGTATTTAAATTTGGGCTTGTTTCAGCTTCTTCTCTTAGGAAGAAAGAATGGGAAGAACGGATGGGTTAAAGAAATATAGGCCAGATCTTTTGGTTATGAAGACAACTCCCTCGTAACTGCCACAGAATAGATGTTTTGATGAGGAAAGTCCAGAGATGTCCCTTTCACATGGTCTCCATGGGCCACGAGCCCTGCAGAACTTATGACTTATTACAAATCCAAAAGCCACAAATGCAATGTACTATGCTAGACATAAAAATAAAAAATAAAGACATTAAAAAGAAAGATCAAAGGCATCACCAGGGCCCTGGTTCTCTGAAACATGCTGATGCATTTCTTAATCTTTGTGTGTGAACAATCTGTTGTTTTATTTTTATTATTTTTTTTGTACAAAACTTGTTCTTTCTAGCTGGGGTTGGCCTATGCAATACTGAAAATTCCTCGAGGGAAGTGATTGTTTTCCTCATTGGGTTTGCTGGAAATCGAAAGAACAAAAGACCTATTTTGATGAACTTGCTCTCAATGTGATTTCCAAGTTAGACTGGGAAACAAAAAGAGGTTGCTACAGTTTAGATCAGTGGGAGATAAACGTCCGACTGTCAGAGCGGCGCTTTGAAGTGGGTTTCCACTTGCCAGTATTCGCTACAACTGTAAGTTCAATTTAAAGACAAAAGATGAAGCCTTGGCCTTATTGAAGTCAATAAGAGTTTTGTCACTGACAACTCCAAGGCCAGCATTTCACCCAAGATGTTTGTACAGGCACTCACTTGAGCGCTGCATGAAATATTTATGTTGAGGAGTGAAACTCCAGGGCTTTCTTGCATCTCATTCTGAACACAAAAATGACCGTGTCTCACTGCAAAAATCACCACTTTTCTCTGAAAAGAGCATAGTCTCCATTGAGAGACACTTCATTCCAGTCCGATCAAA
The DNA here is from genome assembly GCA_032353885.1 of Nothura maculosa. NCBI lineage: Eukaryota > Metazoa > Chordata > Aves > Tinamiformes > Tinamidae > Nothura > Nothura maculosa. Next base: position 4,798,601 of record JAUBOD010000174.1, read on the forward strand.
TTAAAGGCTACATACTTCTTAAAAATATACTATTTAAAATTATAATTAGTTTAAGCTTTATTCATTCAAAAAATTAGATCTGGGGAGAGGAGAAAAGGTGACAGGGTTTGGGGTCAAATAAATGGGGAGTTAATCTCTGAGATAAAAAAAAAATCTCTCTTTTCCCTTCTCCCTTTGAAATATTTTCTCTTATTCGTTTAATTTTGTGCATTTTAGCATTTCAGTCACAGGCTGCTCCATGGAGTGTTTTCCTCCTTCACACACCATCACATACCGCCTGCCTCCTTCTGACCACAGCCTATGTTGTAATAATAATAATAAAAAAACTCAGCCTGATTTTAATTTGTGTAATGTTTTGGTTAAAAAAATAAAAACTCAACAGCCTAATTAGGAAACCCGTTAAATGGCTGCAATTCAAATATAATTCTATTAAATTCTCCCTGTAAAGTTAATGTTACAGACTTTTTAACAGATGTTTTAATTAGACATTGTTATTAAAAGGAATACTGTAGAAATTAAAAGTAGGCCCTAAATGTGTTAACAAAGACACTTTTCTTGCACGGCATCGGTGGTGGCGGAAACCTGAGCAAAAGGATTTGGGCAGTAGGTCATGAAAAAAAGAGGGGAAATGTGTTAAAGGAGGCAAAATGCTCTATGAGATGTGCACGGCTCAGCTGCTGTGGGGTAGGGTTCATTGCCCACCCTGCAGCACCTCGGGCCATTGCCTGGACGGGATCATGGAATCACGGAATGCTCAAGGTTGGAAGGGACCTCAGAGGTCACCTAGTCCAACCCTCTGCTCATGCAGGGTCACCTGGAACACATGGCACGGGCTGCATCCAAGTAGGTTTGGAAGATCTCCAGAGAAGGAGACTCCACAGCCTCCCTGGGCAGCCTGTTCCAGGGCTCTCTCACCCTCACAGCCAAGAAATGTTTCCTTAAGTTCCTGTGGAACTTTTGATGCCTCAGTTTGTGGCTGTTTCCTCTACTCCTATCGCTGTCTACTACTGAAAAGAGGACCTAAAACCTCTAATTTCTTCTGCTGATGAGAGTATAACCTCCTCTTAAAACATTGTAAGAAAAAAATCCTATAATCACAGTCCTGAATATTTTGTCCTTGTCATTGAAAGCACTGTCATTGGCCACTCCAAGAGGAAGCATAGCAGCCTATAGAGAAAAGATTCCTTAAAAAATCATGTTAAAGTGATGTCGCCATTGATATTAGCAGAAAGTGTCAACTCTTGTTTCTTCTTCTATCCATACCCTTCATTTTTATCAGCTACGTGTACTCATTTATAGATGGGAGTTGAGCAGACCAAGAGCAGATCTTCCTGATGGCATCAGAGCATGAGTGGCAAAACACACCAGTATCTCCAGTGAACATCTCTGTGAGCCCCAGCAGGACAGGGGCTTTGCCCACTCCTGTGTTCTGTCCTTGACAGCTTTGGTTACACTTTATTCTTCTGTGTTACCCCTTCCCTTTAAAGGCCTTTAGCTTAAAAGCTGTGCAGTAACCAGATTACTGCGGGTGCTCACATTTTAATGATCATCAGAGTCAAGCTGGGAAATCATCTCTGGGCAGACATAAAGGTAAAGAAAAGGGGCAAAAACCCACTAGCAGAGACAACTAGCTAATTAATGGATGTAAAAGTGGTGTAAAAAAGCAGAGCCCAGAAAGCAAATGAAAACTTGCACAGCAATTACTTCCAGAAAGGTAACATTTTCCCAATTAAATGCATTCTGAGAACTTCAGTTAATTATGTAGGTTTTCTTCTCTCTCTCTGTGTCTCAGTTTCTCTTACTCTCTCTCTTTCTCTCTCTCTCTTTTATTAAAGTCCATCAGGGCTCATGATGTGTGGGAAAAGTGCTAACATTTGCAAATTGCTGGTTTATGATAAATGAATTGTGGAAACTCAGCCCCTTGGTTGGGGCCCAGCTACATTGCAGAGCACCAGCATCTCCGGCTGCTGCAGCCCTGACCCGGCTTTTAAACCCATTGATCACAACTGGTGCATAGCCATGACCACCAAACGCATACGCTGGAGCTGGGGGACTTGCTTTTCCCATAGTATTTCATCATCGTTCCACATGGCGAGCGCCACAGTAACCTTTGCCTTGCCGTCCTGGAAGACTAATACCTGCAGGAGATTTCCTCTTGCCCCAGTAATCACTGCTTCAACCACTCCGGCTTTGAAAAACCCTTAGTCATTAACCTGGCTTTGATTTTCCAAAAAAAAAAGCTCTTTGATTTCCATAGCACCAAGAGGAGAGGAAAAGGCAAGCTTTGGAAAATCAAACCCAAAGTAATTCCAACCTGCATTTTTCCAGCTTTCTATGGAAAAGAAACTATATAACTTTCTATGGCTTCCCTTCATGTTTTCATTCTCCTCAACAGAAATGCACAGCATCATTTCTTGCTGTTAACCCTAGCGGTCCTCAAGGATGCAGCAGCAGGGAAGTGCAGTTAGTGGTATTGCAGGCATGATGTGCAGCACATGCTTCCCACAACTGCTGCTCCTCCGCACTGGATGTTTAGATTGCAGGAACGCCTAAAAGGCCAACAATTCCAAGCATAGCAGTGTCTGGGATTGTATAAATACGTAAGGGATGTCCTCTGTCCCAAGCAGGGAATCCATGGCAGGTGAGGTGCACCAAGGCAGGCAGGGAGCAGGGGATAAATCAATCTGGCTCCGTGTGAGCCTCTTATCAGCAGGAGATGGTGGTGGCCACCTTGCCTGGGAGCTGGTAGCCACGAGGTGGCTCCGAGCACGGTGCTGGGGTGGGTTTTGAGGAAAGCCTGTGCTGGCTCTAGGCACTATTTATGGTTTGGGAGCAAAGCTAACCGACAGGAACGCCGAGCCCGGCAGCTGCACGTCAGCTGAAATTCCTGCACGGGGAATTGTTTCCATTCCCACTGCTGGGGCTGCACTAAAGTCCCGATCCTGCGCTAGGGAAAACAATGCCTCGAAAGGCAAGGGCTTCCTCCTGCCTGGCACGTCTCACTGAGCATCCGCAAGGAAGCGCACACACGTTTGTGCCAGCTCCT
>JAUBOD010000174.1:4836974-4847818 GCA_032353885.1 Nothura maculosa
TTCATGAACCTTGGCTGGGAACCAAGCCAAGTCACCTCCTTGTGGATATGAAGGAGGAGAAGAGGCTTATGCAGAGCCCCATGCCACAGGGCACTTTCCTGTGCCAGGCCCCACAGGGATGTGGGAATGCTGCTTTGCTATGGGTAAATGCTGCTTGGCTGTGGGTAAATGCTCCTTGGCTTTGGAAGGGGTTTCTCTGGAGATTCAAGTCCTTTGACTAGCACATATCTTGGGGAAGAAAAAGAAAAAAGAAAAAAACAAGCCTAACTGCAGAGATCCTTTGTAAAGTGGGCAGAACAGCAACAACTGGAGACTTTCCATTTCACATTAGGCAGAGCTTTATTGCAACCAAGTTCAGGCTTGGATGCAGCTTTTTGCCTGCTGAATTCAAAGGCAAAGTGCACAGCTGGCCTAGGCTCCAGCCTGCTGTATGCAAAATGGACCTGCCTTAAAGGAAGATCATGTCTCTGCTGATGACACTCAATAGCTGGAGCAAAACAAAAGGGCATCACATGCGGTGCAGCTGGTGCCAAATTGCTCAGCGAAACACGGCTAGATGCAGAGCAAAGCCAAGGCACAGAGTGCTCAGATGCCTTCGCATGGAAACTTTGTGGAGCGCTTAGGGCAGCATGGCCCAAAGCAACGTGTCTTCATTAGACCTGAGCAGAGAATCAGCCCCTGTGCAGGACCAAGAGAGAACGAATATGAGAGCATCAGCTGCAACAAGCTGCTTGCTAAGTTACTTGCATGAAAAAAAAGCAAATTTTGGAGAATATATTTCCCTTCGTTTAAGTATTTATGTAGTTATAGAGTGATATCCTAGCCCTTCACAGGAACAATTGAATAGGCACAGAGGGGCGAAGTGACATGGACAAGACCCCACAAGAAAACTGCCAGGGCAATAAAATTCATTTTCCCCAATTTCATCAAGTGCCCAGACTGCTGGAGGAGCTTCATTAAAACTTGGAGCAGTTTCAGTGGTTTAAGCACAGCAAGATCCTGGGGCAAAAATGTGCTTCTCCTCCCCAGCAAAAGCATCTCCCAACCCTCTGAGCAGGGAAGTTCAGGACTTCAGTGAAGTCCCTTGAATAAAGCAAAGCTTCTGGGGAACACATAAGCAAATGAGTTATTTTGAAAGGACAACTTAGTGCAATAATTCGCCTTCGCAGTGTGTTCTGCACTCTAATTACAAATGCAAACACAATAATGGAGAACAATATCATAAAACTCAAAAGGAAGCCGTAAGTGATGTAATACATGGACATATTTACCACTTGGTGCAGCAGGATGCCTCTGTGATGGTTTCTCCATGTTTAAGCAGGGTGCAGATTTGCTTTTCTTTCACAAGGTTAATTCCATCACAGTGATGGAATTTAGCTTCCCCACTTACAGGCCCAGGTCAATTAAAATCCAGCTTTCCAAAACATTTTCTCTCTTTTCAGTTGAGAAAAAAATCTTCTTCTCCTTTTGAAGATAAAAGCAGCTGAAAGGGAAGAAAAAAGGGGTTCTCTGCCTGTGACCTCTCCTTCTTGCCCGCAACAAGCAACTCAACAGGGAGAAGCACAGAAAGCATCTGGGCTTGCTCTAGTTCTTCCTTATCCAAGCTGCTCTTGGGCTGATTTGTCCCTCACAGTGGTCCTCAGGAGAGGGTCTTTGTGTTATTTCCTTCCAGGCACCTCTACCTGGGCAGTGCAGGATAGTGGTGGCTCTTGATCTTTTGTGTCCATTGAGTAAAAGAGGAGAAAGAGCTCAGTCCTTCCATGATGCTGGGATTCAGAAAGGTAAAGGGAGCACCAGGTCCTGACTTTTCTCAGGGAGGGGACAAGTACTAGACTTGATGGCAGTGTCTTTTGTAGGATGCCCCATCGCCACACACCACATTGTGCTGTCTACCTGCAAGGTTTTCCATCTCCCACCAGAGAGAAGGTGCCCATGAAGGCTCCTCTGAAACCTGGCGCTTCATGTGATACCCCATTCAAAGCTGCAGAAGAGCCTGTGAAGGTCAAGCCAAGTCAAACAAGCTGCTCACAGGCTGTCTGAGGGTTTTCTGCACAGCTGGAGAGCAGAAGGAGCTACAGTATCCTGCAGAAATTCTGCTTGCAGCTGGTGGGCACCATTCCACATACCAGGTTTCATTGACTTCCCTTTTCCCCTGTTGCTACTGTGTTCCCTGTTCCCATCCCTTCTCCCAGCCGTCCCACAGGTCACGCTCCTATGATCCAACTGTGAGATGGCAGGGAAAGAAGCAAATGGCCCAGAACCTATGTAACCTTTCAACACTCCGATCCCTTTGTTTGTTCCTAGTCTTCATTGCTTTGCTGTCCATAGTCCACCTGCTAACAACCTGCAGCTCTTCCCAGGATAGGTATGTGAGGGATCCATATCTGCATTGCCTCCTGTCTTCTGCTTGGCCAACACAGTCTTCTCCTCCCTTCTGCAGCCAAACCACGGTCCTACTCCAGCAGAGATATCAAAAAAAATAGCACAGGATTATGCACCTCAAAAGTCCTCCTAGACACAATAAAGACAAGAAAAGTAGAAAACTAAATGTAAGAACATCCTTGGCCTTCGAGGGCTTCCTCCGAGAGCCTGGATGGCAGGAGGTGTGTGCAGGAGGGATGCTCAGTGTTTCAGAAGGTGCCATAGGAGAAGCCCTGGGACTGATGGAGGATCCAGGTAATGGAATGGGCCAATAGTGAGGGGGATCAGACTGAGCTTGGGTATTTGGTCCTAAAGACTCACCTAGGCTTTATAGCTGCTAGTCAAGATGACAGATCGTGGGATTCAAGCCAGGACAGTCCAACATCCCTTTCCAGATCAAGGAAGATGTGTCCTATCTGCAGCTCGCTCTCCCTGGTGTGTGCACTCGCCCCGTCTCTTTAGATCTGCTGAAAGCTGCTGTGGTCTGAGCTTTAGTGCTGAGCACCTGCAGCTTGACAGGCTGGATATCAAACCCACCCCCTCCCAGGAAACCTGGATACCTAGTGGAAACTCTTATTTGAGGCTTTTAACTGGTTCCTACTGGTTTCAGAGAGCAAACTATGTTTTGGAATAGAAGAAGCAATGGATTGCTCTAATTGGACTATCCCAGTCTTCCAGGAGAAACTAACCCAAGTCCATGAAAACCAGGGAAGGAATCTAGTGAAATGTCTAGCAAGGTATTAATTAGGAGGAAAAAAAAGATCTATTTTAAAACATTGAACCAATAAAAATAGCTCACACTTGGCTGGTTAGAGCTGTTCATCAGGTGACTTGCTGCTGAACAGATGTCTCCAGCTGGGAATTCTTGGATGAAATTCTCAATCTTCTCCCTTTTTTTTTTTTTAACCAGTTATTGAAGAAATACATTCGAGGTTTGAAGCATGTGTTAATTCAAGCCAGAAAAACAAAACAAAGCAGAAACCACACGTACATTGCCAAGAGAGAGGTTGCTGAGGTGTAATCACAGCTTTAAAGGGTGAAATTCCTTATCTTGGATGTTTGAAGGATGAAAACACAGTTATTAAAACCCCTGGAAATACAGAGTTAAGATGGAATATAAACAGGGCACTCATACTGCAAGCAGGACGGCTCTCCAGACAAGTATAAAATTGCCTTTTAAAATGCTCACAAAATGCACAAAGTGGTAGTTGATTGTATATATGTCAATTAGACCACAGCAATTAGGAAAAAAAGTATTTTAAAGTATTTTGCTTATTTTTTTAATTACAGTAATAAATTTACACTAATAAATATATATTTTAAAAGAAGATTTAATGTCTGGAGTTATTGTTTACTCAAACAGTCTAGTTATAAGATGGAAAAACAATGATTCTGACACAGCCTGGTATGGACTGATTGGATGGAGGAGCTGTCACTTTCCTATCTTGCAGTGTGTTTGCTGGATATTTGGGGATGTATTTTAACTTTGGTAGCATGTGAGGTATTGATGACCTGAGGAAAACAAACAGAAATGGTCTCCTTTGCAAATCCAATGTGCCACGTGGGGTTACCATCAAAACAGACATAGAAATGCAGCCCCTTTAGCGACCAAACTTCATGCCCACGGTATCCTCAGTGCCTCTCTCCTCACTGTGTTGCTCTGCTCGCCCTCTTTCCATCTGGGGAGATGTAGTCACCATTTATGGGGCTGCAGAATGACCCTCATGGGCAGCAAGGGGGCAATTGGGCCAGAGAGCATTTTGCTTAGGAAACAGAGGGTGAGAGTTTACAGCAGTGCTGGGCAGTGTCCTGCACATATATTTAGTGACTGGGTGGGGATGTGCTGAAGGGAAGAGGTTGTGCAGAAGCTGCAGCCTGCCCAGGACCACCAGCAACTTGGCAAGTCCTCTGCAGGTCCTAACCAAGTTGCATTAGGGACCCATAAGGTCCCATAGGATCCTTATAGCAGCCAATGGAAGGAAATATCTCCAGCTTTTCCAAGGCCTGGAGCCCTAGCAAGGATTAAGCCTGGAGGTGTTGGCAGTGTGCAGCATTTGCACGGGCACTCAGGCTAAAATGCAGCTTTATTTCCCAAGGAGAAAATGGCAAGTTGTGCTATAAGTCAGGCATATTGTTTGGGCAAACTGAGCCAAATTTACATCCTGAATTTGAAAGCATCCAGTGTGGGGCTGGTTGAGGTTGTGAGTCTCTTTATAGGTGAAAAATTAAAAAAAAAAAAAAAAAAAGATTGAAATCCTTTTTCTTTCTCCTCTATTGATACCAGCTGAGTAAGTATTCCTCAGACTAGAAAGGAGACAAACCAAAGTATTTTCCTCAAATCCTTCTTTTTTTTGTCTCTCTTTTTTTCCTCATTATATTTGGGACATTATAATATTCGGGGAGGAAGGTGAAGGTTTTCAAAAGCCATCTCATCTCTGGTTCTGCTTATCCTTGTCCCTCAGAAATGCACAAAAAAGTGCTTAATTTCACTGAAGAGCTGCTTTCTAGGCAGTATCTTCCCCTAGAACCTACTGGCCCTGGATATCCTACTTTTGCCCCTGGATCTGTAGAGCAGGGCCAACATAGGAAGAGAGCTGCGTTTCCTTAGGTGAGTGCTTCATTCCCACGGGACACAATCAACCTGATCCTTCCTCCTCTGATCAACGGGAGCGCGGAAGCTGCAGAACTGACCAGTACATCAAAAAGGAGCTTGAAAAATACTTTGAGCAAAAAATGCTAACTGTGCATCCTTCCCCTGTAAGTGCACAGATATTAAATCAGGAAATAGTACAGAACAACCACAAACACATATATACAGGGGCTGTCAGAACAGAAACAAAACTAAATCCCTAATGGGGACTAAAGGTGCAAAGAGCAAGAAGAAGAATATAGAGTCTGGGCTTTATGATTATATTTAAATCCTCAGGCAGCAAATGCTGGAGAGGGAATTCCAAAAAGAACTGTATATAAGCATTTTTTGTGGATCCAGGACTCTGGGCAATGAAAAGGAGTAACAAATCAGCCTGAATGAAAGCACAGACCCCAGGGGCTGTTTCAAGCGTGCATATGGGCTCAGGGTCCGTAACGCTGGTCTGCTGGGGCACGGGACACATTCAGATCTGCTACGAGGAGCCTTTCGGATGCTGAGCGGAGCCTGCAGCAGCCCCAGCCCTTCTGAGAGCAGGTCTGCATGGCCCCTGCTTGTGACTGAGGCCCGACCTTCCGTCTCTCCTTCTTGTCCATCTAAAGGTCTGATCATCATGAATGTCCCATGCTGAGTCCCTTGAGAAAAAAGAAACCTTCCTTGAAGATCTCTGGCTGTTGATGTCTTTAGGATATTGCCTCTAGGTCTGGATCACTTTTCCTTTCTTCCTAACACTCTTCCTGAGTCTCTTTCCGTACCTCACTCAAGGATGCTGTATCCCTTCAGAAGATCACTTTTCCCACACATCCTACACTTTTCCCCCCATCTCTGCTGTCCCTCTGGTGATAGAAGCACATAAGCAAGCAAGAAAGTTCCTCTAATAGGATGTGGCCCAAATTCTGAAGTGCTTGAGCATCCCCCAAATGACATGAAATGGCCTTTCAAGATACACTGCACTTATTACAGTTATTCAGCTTCTGTTGGCTACCTGCACCTCTGAGAGGCTTATTCTGATAATTCAGGAAAGTTTTGGTGTTGCTTTTGAGCTAAATGCTCCTAAAAGGAGCAGGACTCGTGTGCCAGATGTAGGACTCGTGTGCCAAGGTTCAGGTGAGAGGCAGGGGCTCCGCTCTGCAGGAAAGCTCCCCCTAGCCAGGTTGGAACGGCCAATTTTCGCCTTTTCTCATAACCTGCCCTTCTGGATGGAATATTTCCCATGGAAACATTTTGTACTACAGTAGCACGTGGAATGTTTGTGATGGCCCACACGGGTGAGGGGGGACTTTGATGTGACTGCAGAATCTGGTATCGGTGAGAAAGAAAACAAATTAGGAGCGACTCCGTGCCACTGGATGGGGAGGCTACGGTGGAAGAAACAGCTGTGGGGTGAATATTTCCGTTCCGCCACTGTCTCGCTGCCAAGGACCCTTCAGAGGCCGTTATGGGGTGTGAAATGCAGCTATGGGGCTCGCAGCCTCCGCTCCGCACCGCGCAGCGCGGCGCCCCAGCAGCGGCCCCGGCGCCGCCCGCACTGCTCCCTGCGCGGGGCGGCAGCGGCGGCGACGTCCCCGGCAGCCGAGGAGGGACCTGGGGCCGGGACCCCGCGCCGCGGAGCCGGGGGTCGCAGCGGAGCCTCCGCGCTCTCCGCCCGGCCCCCGTGCAGCGGCCGCGCTCCTTGCGCGCGCTGTGCAATGGGAGCGGGAGCCGGCACCGGTTCCCTCGGGGGGACGGCGGGCGCGCAAAGATGCGCGCCTGGCCGCGCTCTCTATGCGACGTGCAGGTGGCACTGGCAGAGCCGCGCTTAGCCAGACCCGCGTCGTGGCTTTAGGCGCGCGCTGCGCTCACATTTACGCGCTAAATCGCGGCTCGCGCGGGGCTCTTTTCGGGCTCTTTCCGCACTGCTCCGCAGGGCCCCCCGCGCCCCAATAACCCGCTGTCCAGCCGGGCTCCGTGCTGCGCCCTGCGGAGCCTGGGGGAGAAAAACAGCCGCACAAAAACCTACCCTGCCGAAGTGCCGCTCCGCGTCCTTCTCACGGGTGCACCTGTGAAAACGGGTCTAAAGTTAGTGCGGGGCTTGGCCTCGCTTATAAGCGGCGCGGGCTAAAATCGGGAGAGATCCAGGGAACCCAGGAGGCTACAATAGCTTATTTTATACTGCAAAGCTGCCGTGCGGCTTTTGCCCAAAGAATATTGCGCGCTTTACTTGGACAATCCCAGCAGAAAAGAGAGAGACGGGAGGGAGAAGCGCGGGGGAAACAAAGCCTTATGATTAGCACTAGTAATTTAATCCTAAATTCGTGGGCCATTCCCGTCAAGACGAACAAGCAAGCATCAACACTTTTCTTTCTCATGCACACGGATCTGCGATAGATGATTAACCAAGTCCCTTGCTGCTTACACAAGGGAAAAGAAGCCCTGACAAAGAGCACGGTGCCTGCGCGCAATTTGGGAAATTAAAAATGAAGCGAGGGGAGGGAAGAATGAGGCAAGTGATCCCCTTTTTTCCCCATCAGTGCCGAGTGGTGATTTCGGTTTGTGTGTTTGTTAACAAAACTACCATTTCAGGAAGTATATCCCGCTAATGTTATAGGGTGAAAACAGCTAATTCAGGGGGAAAATGTAGCAGTCAGCCACCCAAACCGACAGACGCTTCTCGAAGAAGCAGCAATGTGGAAAATATACGAGGTCCTTCTTGGTTTTTATCAGGTACCTAGTTGTGCTGTTTCTAAGAATTGGGAACCGGGATCGGGATTCCTTCCCGGGAAAGGGAATCGTGTCGCTCTGACAGGATTCCCTTTCAGATACCAACTCTCCGGTTCAGGTAGGAGTCCTTGCCAAGTACGCCCGAATAGGAATCTTTATGCCCCGGATTTAAGGGCGAGCTTTGAAATTTCAGTGGCTCCCGGCCGCGCTCTGCCCCGATGCGGGCACACGCGCCGGATGGCGCTGCCCAGAAACGACGCTCTCCATTTGTTTGAACTCTTCCCGATTTTGACGGGGAATGTGAAAACGAGAGGGGGGGACACAAGGCGGAAGGAGAGGGAAGTCATTCTTTAGTTAATATTAATCTTCAAAGAAAAAAAAAGGAAAAATAAAGAAAATGGATCTTTAAAAAATGGGAGGATGCCCCACTTGGATTAGCAGCTTCGGGGCTTCGGGAGCGGGTCACGATGCAGCAAAATTTGCCGAGGAGATTACGGGGAGAGGCGCGTGGCAGGTGGCCCCAGGGCGCGGGCCGCTCGCCGGGGGCTTGGAGGGGATCTCGTCGCCTCGTCCCCACCGAGGAGAAACTATTAGCGGGGCCCGGGGACCCTCCTCCCCTTCTGCTCCAGCAACATCATTTTTTCCTCTTTTGAGTGTTCTAAAAACAATGTCTCGGACGAAAGAGATTCCCCTCACTGCTTCCCAAATTAATATCGGAAAGTGATTAAGCTTTGACGACTGAATTCAAAAGTCGAAAATAAACAGCACTGGCCTCTAACCAGGGATTCGAGGCACCAAGAGATTCTTATTTGAGGCAGCTGTGCAGCGCCCAAGTTTTGTGGGATGTGATTCCTAGAGCCTATGTGGGGAAGGGAGGGAAGGATGGATGAGCAGAAAAACGGACCCAGAAAGTGCCTGGAAATTTTATGGCGATGAAGGCGGGCGCGCAGAACCGACCTGTCGTTCACAGTTTAAAAGAAAAATGAAAGGGGCAGCGTGTTGTGCGGATGAGGAGATGAGCAGATCAGAGCTTTCTCCGCCTTTCAGTAGCTCCACCTTGTGAATATACCTCAGTAATTATGAGAGAGAGAGGAAAAAAGTATTAGCCATGTATATGGCACATATTCCAAGACTCAGTTCAAGCTTTCTAAGCGCTCGCCGGGTCTCTTTCCTGCGTGCTAAGGGAGATCACTTGCGACGGCAGCGTTTAATGCGCCGGGAAAAATACAGCCCCTTGCAGCACCTCGTAAATAATGAAGTCCCGCGGATGGAGCCGGGAGCCTTTGGGCTCCTGCCGCCCCCTCGGCGGGGAGGCCGCGGCTGCGGGGACCAGCGAGCGCCTCGGAGCCCCCTGTGCGGAGCCCTCCGCTCTGCACCTGCCCCTGCCGCGGAAAGAGGCCAATTCCCAATTGTGGAGCCACTGGGAAAGCGGCAGCGCGGTACCCGCGTGGTCTTTGGGACCCAAAGTGTCCAAATGCGGGAAGGATCCAGCGGGGGATGCGCACCCTGGTCGCGCACGGGTTGGGAGCGGAGGAGGCTGCGGGGGTGCTCGGGAGGGCCTCGCAGCCCCGGCCTCGCTTGGCGTTTAGTCCTGTGGGCTCCCGGTTCCCTCTCGGGAAAGGCGCAGCCGCGGGATTAGCGGCGGGTTAAGGAGCGCGCCGGAGTTCACGAACCTGAGGATTTATCGATCGCGCGTTTTATCTCCTGTAAATGCAGTGGGCAAAGATTCAAGAGAGGCGGCCCGGCTCTCGCTTCGCCCCCCAAATCCCTCCCCGCGGGGCCCGTAACGCGGAGCGGCTTTTGCACCCGTTGCGGCTGCTCCTTTCGCGGCGCTGCCCGTGGGACCCCCAAAGTTGGGGGCTTCGGCCTGGGCGCTTCCCTGCGCGCGCGGCCTCACGGGGATGCGGAGGAGCGGGGCGAGCGGGACTGGGGCCTTGGCATCGTCCCCGGGTTCCCTCCTGCTCCTGGGTCCTACCGGGAGAGAGGGACAACGGGCTGGGAGCGGGGGTGTCTCCGCTGCGGAATTTCCGCAATATTTTCTCTGTTCGGTAGCAGAAAGGCAATTTCCTTCTAATTACTTTCTGCAAACGGACAGGCGTTTAACTTTTTTAATTCTATGTTATTCCTAAGTAATTGAGGAAGATGGGGGAAAATATCGTTGATGCCGGAAAGCCGGGGCGCTCCTAGAGCGGAGGGAGCAGCGCGGCCAGTGCGGGCTCCGCGGCCCCGCTCCGCGCCCTTGCGCGCTCTGCGCTGCGCGCCCCGGCCGCCCTTCCCCGTTTCCGTTTTTTTCTTTTTTTTTTTTTTCTTTTTTTTTAATTCAGGAAAAGTTGCTGTTATTCTCCAAATAGACACTTGGCGTCGCACTTTCTGTCTGTTTGAGCGTTAAAACAGTGTAAAAAGAAGCCCTAATCTCCCTTAATCGTTACAAAATGTTCAAAAAAAAATCCTGTTACTGGCCCTAAAAAAAAAAAAAAAAGAAAAAAAAGCCCTTACAAGCTGAGTTCTTTGCATGCAGTCACTCACTCGGGGAACAGCGGAGGAAAGCAAACACAGTCCCCTCAAGAAGTGAAATGTAATTATATTTTCTCCCTTCTCCCCCTAATATTTGCGATTGTCTGTGTCAATGCCCGCGCTTTACTTTAGGGAGCCATTGGCTTCCTGGCACCGGGAGAATTTCCCGGGCTGCGCGGGGAGAGCCGAGAGTCCCTCCGGGCCGGCCCTTGCCCGGCGGCTGCTCGCGCATCCCCGCGCATCCCCGCGCATCCCCGCGCATCCCCGCGCATCCCCGCGCATCCCCGCGCGCAGCGGCCGCGCACCGCGGGGCTCTTTATTCCCCCTGCCCCTCCGCATGCGGGACGGTGACATAAAGTTGCCCGGGGCCATTTGCTGAGGGGGGAGCGGAGGTGGATATTTGCCCCGGGACGCGAACGGCACGGATATTTGCCCCGGGACGGGAGCGGGCGAAGAGGCACTTTGTTGTCTTTAGAACAAAGGGCCGGGCAGGACATCCCCGGCGCTCCTGTTCCACGGACAGCGGAGGCGGAAAAGCACCGGAGAGGGGCAACTAGGTGGG
>JAUBOD010000174.1:4852355-4880498 GCA_032353885.1 Nothura maculosa
TTTATTTTATTTTATTTTATTTTATTTTATTTTATTTTATTTTATTTTATTTTATTTTATTTTATTTTATTTTTTATCTTATTGTTTTATTTTATTTTATTTTTTATCTTATTTTATTTTTAAGCAGGAGCCAAGGAGCAAAGTTTTGGAGCCGTTTTAGCCGCGCGTGCAGGAGCGGAGCGAGCTCGTGTCTTTGGCATCCCTTTCCCCCAGGGCTCCCCCCCGCCGCAAGGCGCTGCCACTCCGCATTAATCGCTTTATCCGAGCGCAGAAACCCGCGCAGCTCCCTCATCTGCAGCCAAGGGAGGTTGGAAAGCTCCCCTGCTCCTCGCCCCGGTGCGGGCAGGGGGTGCAGAGCCCGGCCGCGCTGCTGCTCTGCGAGTGTGAAAACTAGGTTGAACTTTAAACCCGCCTTAAAAAATCCGATGCACCGCACCACCTAAATCATAACCCCTCTCTGCCCTTTGCTTCCCGACAGCGGCGAACTGCCTTTGCAGGGACGACATAGGCAAGACTGGAGGACGAACTGGTTCAGAGCAGAGTGCGGGGAAAGACAAAAAGGCAAAAAGAAAAAAAAAAATACTCGAAAAAGAAGCAAATACAGTAACATAAAAACAAAAGCTCCTCTTGAATCCCAGCCGCATCCCTGAGCTGTGGCAGACAGCTGGGCCGGAGGCTGCGATGGGAGAGGGGAGCAGGAGCCGCAGGCAGGTCCCAGCCCCCCGGGACAGGGCTCGGAGCGCGACCTCATACCCCGCGGCGCCTCCTGCCCCGTACGGGGCACCGGAGCGGGCAGGGGAAGAGGCTGAGAGCGCCCGCTTGTCCCTTTGTGGCCTCCCCCCTTGCCAGTGGATGCTCGGGCTGCGGAAAGCCTGAGAGGAATATTGTTTGTGGGAACTGCCACCGCATATTAATGTCCCCGCATGCATGCATTGAATAAATCACTAGGGCTAATTGAACGACAACAACAACAACAAAATAGCAAAACAGGCCTTAGAAAAGCCCTGCGGATTCCCACCGCAGCGCAGTGTCTGCGGCGGGGCCGACTCGCTGTGCGGGGAGCGCGCTCGAGGCCGCCCGCGTTTCTGCCGTTTCCATGTTTTAATTTATCTGATTATAGAAGAGATTTTAAAAAAATCATTAAGAAGAGCAATGTGCGACCACTACAAGCGGCTTGAGCATGTGGGACTCCGAGCCGCGGGTGCTCAGAGGGCTCCGCCAAGGCGCAAAGCTCAGCGGGGAGGGGGACACGAGTGGAGCCTCGGCTGGGGGGACACGCGAGGCCGGGGCGAGCCAGGACCTCTGCGTGGTGCTGGGCTCGGCCTGGGGACAGCTCCGTCCCCGCCGGGGACAGCGGCGGCGGCGGGAGCAGCCCCGCAGCGCGGGGTGCGGGACGGTGCCGCTCGCTTAGCGCCTTCCCCGGGTGTTTACTTTGATATCTCCCCGCTCGTGACCGGCGTGTCAAGAGCTGCCAGGGGCACAAGGGATAAAATAAATAAATAAATAAATAATCCTTTCCGAAGGCAAGGGGAGAGACGGAGCCGCCCGCCCTGCGCAGCCCTAGGGAGAAGCTGCGGGGCATAAAGCAACTTCCCTCCGCAGCCCCTCTCCTTCCTCCTGCCCCTGCCCGGCCGTGCCGCTTTGCGCAGCGCGCGGGGGGATCCGCGCTCCTCCGGGTCACCCCGACCTGGCCTTGCGGAGCGCGGCCCCCCGACGGCGCGGGACCCCCGCAGCCGCGCGGGGACCCGGGCAGCGCCCCCCGGCGCTCCGCGGAGCGGGCGAGCGGCCCCAAAGACTCGGGTGTCCCCCTGCTTTGCTTGGACTCCTGGAGCCGAGCCCGGGTCCCATGTCCAGCCTGCAGCCCCGGGCCGGCCGCGATCGGGGTGCCCAGGCGGGCGCGGGGGCTGCAGCAACCCCCAGCAACGCGGCGTGCGGCCGGGAGAGCCCAAGAGCCGCGCAGCCAAATTCGGCCGCTGGACCGGGGTTAAACTGTGGCCTCGAGTAGCCCAGGAGGGCGATTCCCTCCAGTGCAAAGCGTGGTGTTTGGGTTGAGCTCGCAGTGTTGCGAGGGTTGTTGCGAACAGCTGGAGCGAGCAGCGCATCCCCCTCCGGGGCAGAGGTGACTCCTGGCGAGGGCTGCCCCAGAATTAAGCGAGACTCCGTCAGGAAACACAATTGGCAACACAGCCTCCCTCCCCCCTTTACTGACACAGGACTTAAAGTCTCTCCGTGCCAAGTATTTAATAGACTATTTTGAACATCCCCCTCCCTCCTCTCCTCCAGGAGAGTGTATAGAACTGTTTGTCTTTAATTCCAAAACAGAGGAATCTTAGACTAAAAGCCTTTTTTTTGGACTATAGATAGAAACATCATCCCAAGACTTTGCAGAGATGCGGAGCGCCGCTGCCATACAGAGTGCTCAGCGTTGGGGTGGACAAGCGAGATACCTTATCAGGATGAGCTAGGGCTTGCAAGATAACCGGTCCCAGCTGTTTAGGGCTTCTTTTTTTTCCTTTCTTTTTATTTTATCCTCTCGGAGCTGGCTGAGTGCCCGTCCGGCACTAGCAGGCTGGTTGTTTTGCGTGATTGACAGAGCAGGGTCAGGGAAGCTCTTGAGGGCTGCGGGTGTCGGGTTTCGCGGAGGACGGGCCCATAAAGCAGCCCCGGCGCTCGGGCGAGCCCGGCCGGGCCCTGCGCGGCCGCGGAGCCGGAGAGCGCGGAGCGGGGCGGGAGCGCGGAGCGGGACTGTGCGCCCGGCGGCAGCCCCCTTGCCGCGACCCCTGGACCCCTGCGGGCCTCTGCTCTTTGTTTTGTTTTGTTTTGGTTTTATTTTATTTTATTTTATTTTATTTTATTTTATTTTATTTTATTTTATTTTATTTTATTTTATTTATTTTATTTTATTTTATTTTTTAACTGTCTGCTCTCGCCCTGGTGTGATCGAACGAGCCCTTCCCCCGTCATCGAGGGAAAATGGCAATTTTGCTCCTTATTTGAGCAGGCTTCGCCTTCTTTTATCCTTACTTTTCACTCTGCTAAGGTTACGGTAAATCTGAAGTTAACACACACACACGCACACTCTAAATAGCTTATTGCATAACGCTGCTTAGGGTGTTCATAATGTATCATGCAGCGGGCTCTTAAGATCCCACACCGGACTTTTGTTTTATGTAAGAAGGAGAAGAAGAAGAAGGAGAAGAAGAAGAGCGAGGGAAACCTTTCGGTGCTGCCTTTTCATGCTTTTTAAATAGCAGCATTTAGAAGTGAATTTTGAACACAGCATAAAGGGCTACAAACCAGTTTTTTGCTATTGCATCCAGGAGAGGGAAGACACTATTTATATTTGTGAGCTGGTCCGGCCCGTCATGCTATATGGAAGTGCTAGAAAGTGCCTCTCGGTGTGCACGAGACCCCAAAATCCTGTGCCTTAAACAGAAATGCTCCACTACGGCTATACATTTTTTATATATTTATCATGATATGGTTGGAATAAAAATTGCAGAAACAGTGAAGACAGAGCAAGAACATTCCATGTAAAGAAAGCGCTACGTCCTCGGCCCCACAGTGGCTGCTATTAGGTTTTGGAGATAGCTGTCCTCTGCTCTATTTCATTTCCTCTTTTAAAGTTTCACTGTTTGTTTTAAGGCACAGATGCAAAACACTGTATTTCCACGTTATACATGTGTTCTCTTAAAAGATTTGTTTAGATAAGGAAACCAATGCTAAGTGTTCTCACTTGAAAGAAATTAAATATATAGAATGATAAGCTGCTGCTAAAATATATAAAAACATTTAAATTAATAATAAGAACTTGTTCTGAGGCAAAATTCAATTTTACTTCCTATTATGCAATCTTTGCATGTAAAGTTGCTTTAATGCAAAATAGCAGCTCATCAAAAATTCTGTTTTATTGGTATCAAAAATTTATGATATCCTGAGGCATGAGGGGCAGAGAGCAAGTAGGAGAGCTATGTCCTTTTACCAAGTTTAGTGCTGTCTTTAAAGACACATCTCCAACTTCTCTTTCCTCTTTTCTTCCCCACGTCGGAGGCAGTGGGTAAGGGTTTATACCCGGGTATTGTCCTCTGGTGCCCACGTTGTGCTGTGGCTCTAATGCACCCTTTGGTTGGTTGTGTAGTTGATGTAGACCCTTGTTCTCAGTGTGATACCAGGAGACATCAGGACGTGTCCACACAGCTGAAGAGATGGGATTATTGATAAACATTAAATGAAGATGCTTTCCTTTAATCTCATAGTAATGTGCATGCATGGAAAATATGTGCATCATTTCTGCCTGTATTTGGCTGTGGATATCTGCAACCTCTTATCATTAAAACTCCCAGAAATCTGATTCTGCTGCAGCCTAGGTTTCCTGCTAACAGGACTTTGTTTCTGAAGAGATCCTGCAAGCTTTGTCAAGGAGAACAGGTACCCAGTGAGACGGCTGTTGGCTTCAGAGGCATTTTTTCGAAATAAAAGTGGCAAGAAATAGGTGCAAAGTGTCTGAAATGTACATCCATAGAGACAAGTAATAGTTATTTCTTCATCAGTAGACTTGCACATAATTTATTGACGGAGGCCAGTGCCAATACTGCTATTTTACATCTGGGGAAACCGAGGCAGAGACAGATGTGCCTTGGCCAAGGTCAGCTGCAGGCTGACGTCTTGGCCAGGTCCTACGAGCCCTTTGGGCCTCGTTGCCTCCGTGTCACCCCATGTGGGAGCCCAGGGCAGGATCAGCCTTGGCAGGGGGTGACGAGGGTGTAGAGCTGGATGTGCGTGGGCCCAGGCTCTGCCTAAAGGGGCAGAAACTTCCCTGCTCTTTTCAGGGGACCAGCTCCGAAGAGGAATTAGATAAACCCGCACCTTGGGCTCCTGCTAACTGCGTCTTCCTTGCTCTTGCGCTGTGGTGCTGTTATTACTTAAAGCCTTTACAAACATGAGAAAGGGAAGATTTAATTATAAACAGGTCTCCAGTCTAACTCCAGGCCTTATAGCTCCTTGGAACTCTGTTTCACCCTTATTTAAGCTGGGAAACAGTCATAGAAAAATGTAGTTTCAAATGTGAAATCTCTGCCCATGAGATCCCCAAGAAAAGTGTTGATATTTACACTCAGCCTGGCCTATCTTGCTTATTGCCCGAGCACATCCAGCCTTATCTGCCTTGGTGGCACCACTGAGTGCTGCTAACACCAGCTTTAGCATGGAGCCACCCTCTGAAGTTGTTGTAGAGCACAGAGTGCATCCAGGACACCAAAAAGAGGACCAGGAACTCCCTTTGGAGAACAGGACATCGTTAGTTCTACATCAGCTTTGATCCATGGACCAGGCATTTTCATCTGGATATTGTGGAGGGAATGCTGAGGGAGAGCATCCTGATCTCAGGGCCTGGAGCAATGTGAATTCATTCAGTTCAGTGCTAATTCTGAGGAGTGACGGGTTAAGTTGCTCCTAGGATGGGCAAAAGGAATATCAGAGATGTTAGCAGCGAGTGTTTCTGGAAGGGCATGGCTGGGTCCTCACTTACCTTCAGTCAAGCACCCAAAAAAGAATGGTATTAAACAAATACTCATGGACCGCTGGAGCTACATCAGAAGTGACTCATGCATAAGTCTGACAGACAGACAGGAATCATGATAACAACAATAATTTAAAAAAATGACTTTCTGATTTGCAGTATTACTGGATTTTTCTCAGAGTGGTTTCTGTTCTGCTGATCCCAGACTTAAAACATGAAGTGCCATGAAATGAAAGGACCCTTTTCTGAATCAAAATACAGCAGGACAGAAACAGTTGCACTGAACAGCAGGTAAGTTGAAATTTGAAATACACTTGATTTATGGTTATGTTACACAGCTCAGTAATTAATGGTGTAATTTGGAACAAATGTAAAACATAGTGGAGTTATCAGCTGGTTTCTGCTCTAGAGTCTAAAAAATGCTGTTTCTATTAAATAAGTCTTGTATCTTTTAAAAAAAAGTCCTTTTCTACGATCTGTTTTCAATTGAACATAGCAGTAAGTATGTCAAGATTACTGGATCACGTTGTTTACAGATGAACCAGTTTAAAGGTGAAGTTATTTTTGGTTTAAATCTTCTGTGTTTTCAAATGAAAGGCATTTCTGGAGTAGCTGCTGAAAAACAAAAATACCAGAAAAAGAAAGAAAAAGAAAAAAAGGAAGAGAATAAAATGTGGCACCGTGAGGGTTAAGCAAGGTCCTAGAATCCAAGTAAATATTTATATGAGTGCTCAAAGAGGGGGAAAAAATCTCAATATAACCAAAATATAAATCACGGTGCTTTATGTTAGCTGTCAAATTATTCTAGCCCCTGCATTCCAGTACTTGCTCTACTGGTAATGTCACATACAATATGTGGGCTTATGCTTTGGTGCAGGTTTGGCAGGTAATTAAAGTCAGTTGTATGGAGGTTTGCACAGACTCCCTCAGATCCACGGAAAGACAAACAACCTGCTCGCTGTGCTGGCTGCCAGTGGGCAGGACTCGATGGGAAAGGGGATTCTGGCAAGCGGGAGGAGAGAGGAGCCTATCTGGGACCAGGGGGCTCCGGGACTGTCTCCAGCGCGGATTAACCCTTTGGTGTCTTGGCTGCTTGCTCTTCTTCGCAGGGCGACGGGGTAATGACAGAGCCAGCCTTGGACTTTGTCAGGGGAAAATCCCAATAAAAGCAGAGCCTGAGGGCAGCGAGCCCTGGGGTCAGGTTTGCTGGAGTTCTTGACCTAAGGGAGACTCTTCTTGCTGGAAGTCATCCGTGTGCTCCATCCCTTCTGCTCTGCTTCCCGGAACCTCCAGGTGCCACAGGGTGAGTTCTTGCTGGCAGCCCCTCCTGCAACCCGCCGCATCCTCCGGTCCTTCTGTGGGAGCCTCGAGCAACGTCCAGCGTTTGCATTTCCCGCCCTTGTTGCTCTTCTATCCAGAATCAGAACTCAAGGGTCGTCCCTCTCCTCTTTGCACTTCTTCCTTCTCAGCTGCCCCTTGTGCGCGTGCAGGTGGCGAAGCCTGAGGAACACGCTGTCCCAGTGCGTTCCCACTGCCCGGGAATTCCCGTCTCGGGGAGGGAGGCCCGTGTCTCCTGGGTGCTCCGCGGAGGCCGCGGGCCACGTGGCCGCACCTGGGCGGACCTGCCCTCGGTGGCCTCGTGCCAGCGCCGCCACCGCCGCCGCGCGACACCCTCCCGTCTAACCGCAGCATTAGCATGGCACCGAGATGACGGGCGCGGCGCCCGTGGCCCCGCTGCCCACGCCGTGTGTCATCCCTGCCTCCAGCCTCGCAGGCGGAGGCTCCGGGCGTGGAGCCGCTCGTATCCCGTTCGGATGGAGGTTTCCAGCGGGGAACGTCGAGCTACAAGGAGGAGATCCCTCTGCAAGGGTGACCCCACGAGCGGCAGCGCTTCGCAGGGGCTGGTGAACAAGCACCATCTGTTTCGCTGCCATGCACTTGCCCAGACATGAGAGCACCCATTCATATTCATCAAACCAGTCTCTTATGCTAATGCCTGTCTACCTCCTTTCTTATCTCCTAGTTCTACACAAAATCAGTGAGCGAGGGCCTTCCTGAATTAGCCCAGATCCCAGTTATTCGGCTTGGGAAATGCTGGGTTGAATCCTGTTTAGGGGGGTGGAGGGGAAGAGAGAAGAAAAAAAAACACAAAGCAGACGGAGATCAACTTTTGGAATCACTTAGGTCCATTTATCTGCTACCAATCAAACAGCGATTTGTCTGTCTGATAGGGGTATAGATAAACTTTTCAGCAATTTGCAGTAATTAAATGTGAAAGGGGAAGAGGCAGAGGGTTTCCAGGCAACACGCTGCAGAAGGGGAGTTTTGGAGGAAGGCGCAGAACCCCTTGTTAAACATCTGCCAGGCTGGATGAAAGGTAGGGGTGATTTCCCTGCTCCCATGGAGTTCCCCCCTCCTCTTCATGCCCTGCACATACATTCTCCTACTGCTGCTACAGGCAGCTACAGGGAGAGAAAATCCCTGGAGACTGGGAAAACATTTTCCCAAACAGGTTATGGTCTCTGATTGCAACAAGTGGCAGGTATTAAACAGAAAGAAAAATAAAATAATAAAAAAAAGAAACAAGGAAAGACACTATCACCTCCCCCATAAGGACTTTGCTCCCATGTCCGAATTATGCAAGCTAGAGCACAGTGCAATGCTCAGTATATTCAAGATAGTTGTCAAGAGCAAAGTATAAACATTTCCAGCAAATGCACTTAATAGAAGTTTGTTTGCCAAGTGCTGCAGCCTCCTTTCTTGGTTATGGTAAGGAAAAGGCCGTGTTCATTAAGTGGGGAAAAATACCATTCCTTCTCCCCCACCCCTTCAATTAAGAAAATCCTACCCCTCTGAATGAAAAGCTTTTTCTAGCCCTTCACATAGTTCCCCATGACTCTGTCTTGATTGTACCCAAAGTTTATTAAAGTGGCTCTGTTGTGTACTCCTTTTTTACAAATGTTAGCAATGGGAGCACAGCCCAGCTCCCAGATGGGCCTGACTGACCTGATGTAGCAAACTGATATGGTGAGTGAACCAGCAACTACGACCTGAAAGGGATGCAGAAGAAACAGAGAGAAGCCCCTGGTATGTTTGAAATATGGTCACATTTCCTGGGAGAACAGAGTCCGTGGGAATTTGGCCATTGGACTTTGCTGGGATGAGGGTTTCACCCCAGCCTCCGACGGGGCTTAGGTGCCTTCTGCCAGGAGATAGCTGAACACAGGGAAAAGATATATTGCAGCAGCAATTAAGCTATAATCAGTATCTGCCTTTGCTTGAATCACTTTGCTCCACCCTGAACATGCAGTACAGCAGGGCTGGAAGCTCCTTCAGCCAAGAACTTGGGACTCCAGGGAAGGGGTGTGTTTGTTCCTCATCTGAACTAACAACTTCATTCCAAAAGCAACCACAGTTGTCTTGAGCTACCGTCACCAGTGCAATATGCCTTTAGCAGAAACCTAGAGCCTTCTATGAATGAAAAAGACCTGAAGATGATGCTTCTGTTTTAATTAACTGCCGTTCATGCTTTTCCTTGAAATTTCAGTTGGTTTCCTTAATTGCTATTCCCAATGTCAAAGCTGATTTCAGTGCAGACTGGCATTTCCCAGGGTGCTCTCACTGAGAACGCCCACGAGAACCCTCTCTGGTGGCCAGGATCGGGGAGGAGCTGCTTCCCATTTCGAGAACCTCCTGATGAATCCAAGATGACTCCATGCAGCAAATTTTACAGAAAACCCTCCCTGAGCATGTTCCTCCATGCTCACACATCACAGGAACGTTGGCTGGAAGGGAGCTTTGGAGGCCTCTAGTGCAGCCTCCCACTCAAAGCAAGGTTGTTGCCAACGCTAGGTCAGGTCAGCCATGGTTTTGCTTAGCAAAGTCTTCAAAACTTCCAAGGGTGGGGATCACAACACCTCGCTGGATTTTTGTTCCATGTTCTTCTATAATTCTATTTGTAGGAATTCACCCATCTCCAAAGTAAGTCTTCCATTAAAGGGCAATAACTTTAAGCTGTTTTGGAATCTCCCTTACTTCCTTTGGGAACCTGATGATGCAGAAGCACAAAAGTTGAGCACCTGTTATGGGAATCAGGAACATTCAGTCTTCTGTTTAGATTCACAAAATCCCCACCACACTGTTCCTTAAACTTACAGGCTGGAGACACCTGCTTTATTTGCAGTCAAGTTCTCTAACCTCCTCAAGTTCTGCTGCTGGGACACCCAGAAGCAGCTCGCTGCCTGTCTCAAGTTTACATCTCATTCACATACAAGAAAATACGATATTCTTCAGGCTCTCCGGGCTGAAGGGCTCTACTTGCTAAGATGTTCTCAGAGCCTTCCCATCTGGTGTCTCTGACATACAGCAGAATTGATCTACCAAATGTATAGGTGCCAAATATATGCATGTTTGCAACCTCTTTGCTCCTCCCAGCGCGGATAATTTTGTACAAAGTAGAAGAGCTTCAATAGAGCAGGGCAGGGAAGCATTGTTGGGATGGAGTCAGGGATTTCTGGGGATGTGTGCTTGCATGCCTGGGTGGAGTAGCAAGACTCATCCCTGCCTCTTGCCCCCTAGGTAAGCAGACAGAAACGTGGCCCGTTTGATAGTGCTTTGGATGCCCACCTACAGGAGAAGGCTTAAATTCTGCGTGTGACAGGGAGGCTGATGCCCTGAGGAACTGAATAGCTTCGATGATCCCCAAAAGGCCTTTAATTAGATCATCCCTTTGGTCCTCAGCAGTTACCATGGTGGATCATTGCTTTGCTTGTAGCAGGACTCATAGAAGCCATGGGAGGATAATAATGAAAACTTCAATGTGTCAGAATTTTGGCCACCAACTCTAAGCTTCAGGGGCTGTTTGGTTGTCGCCAGGTTCACACAAAGGAAAAAAAAATCCCACAGAGGAGGGATGTGATAACTACAAGTCAGAGTATGACAAAAGTCCAAACTCAAAACAAAGGTATTATTTTTAAATTGCTATTATTATAGACCTAAAGTAATGGGTGATTATTCCATCACTTGGAAATTTTAGGGAAAAGATCAGATTTTTTTTCAAGATCTGCCTTAATCAAATTAGGAAGTAATCCAGACATGTTCTATGGTCTGTTATACATGTGAAATTGGATTAGATGGTCACAGTGGTTTCTTCTGGTCTTACAGTCGATGAAAAAATATGTAATTGTGGTGATAGTGGAACAGAGAAGAAATATACTGCTGAACTAGCAGAGAGGCTAATGGACATATGAAAATATTATGAATTCTAGAATTTATATAACAGATTGCATTCACTTCAGCAGGAATTCCACCATTGTTATTTTTTTCCACATTTAATTTAAAGAGGTAATATCCTTTTAAGCTTTCTTTCTGCAGCAGGGTAGATTAAATTTAAAATAGTAAAGTGCTGCAGAATAGATCTAGGGATGTTCAGGGCTGGAGGACAACTTAATGAAGCAGAAACTGAAATACTATCCATCTCCAATAGCTTTAATTTATACAAATATTATCTTTGTGTCTTTCATAACGCGATGCAGAGGATCTGAGAGAACAGTGTAATTCCTTTGCTTTGCAAGATAATTTTATCCATTTTAGTACCTGGGTTTGAAACCAGCCCAATTCAAACCAAAAGGGCTATAAAATTTTTGCTCTAATTGCTGAAACAGGCTTGCACATATAAAATCAGTTTAATGGCTGGAAAAGGCTGCACGGTGGATAAATAGGGATAAGTATCAGACCGCTTGGAGTCCAGTCCTGCCCTGGTTGCTCAGAGGGGTCAGTGGCATCGAGCTGGGCACACAGCCCATTCCTGACCAGCTCCTTGTGCTCTCCCCATCACTTTGGTTCCTGTTCCCCTTGGACAGGGCAGGAACCTGGTGGCACTTGTGACTCTAAACCACTTGGTAACCTTGGCCAGCTTGACCCTTGGGATCACATTTACCACTCCCTATACCCAGTAAGAGCCAGAGACATCTCTTACTAACTCACTGGGTGATCTTGGCCAAATCACTCTATGTTGAGTCAATTTTTCTTCCTATAAGGGAAAATAATGTCATTCGTTAGCCTCTGAAAAAGATCTCAAAACTTAAAGAGGAGGTACCTAATATTTAGTGACTTACTGATTATTTACAAGGGTTTGAATCAGTTCTGAACATGTGAACCTGGGCTTTCTTCTTTTCACTCAGGGTGTTAGAAGTGGAGAGAAAGAAGGAGACAGAAAAAAACATGTTGCTGGAAGACATTCTTATTCTGATAAAAGTGGAGTTCATTAGTCAAGAGGGTTCCTCTTTTCTTTATTCTTCGTAACATGCATTTTCATGATTGGTTACAAGTCTGGCATTGCTTCTTCCTTCATATGCTGCCAGCAGTTTTCTGTGATCTTAATTTTTCCCCTTGATGAAAACCTCTGAAAAAAAATCCATATATTAGTCTGCAAGTATTTGATTGACACATGGATTAATGTTACACAATTAAGGAGTGTTATCAGGTGAGTGCTTCAAAAATCACAATATTTCACAGGCAGGCAGGCTTCCTGACACCACAGTAAGTAGAAATACTTTGTAAAAATTATTTAGAATCACCATCTATCATCATGAGAAACCTTGCGTTGTGCTAAAATAATTGACAGGTTGATAGCTGTGAAATGTTTCCAATCCAATAAAATACAACATAGTATTTCCAATAACAACACCGATACGCAAGGATTTATGGTGGTTACCAATTTATTACCAAGATGATGATGTTCTAATCCGTGAGCAGCTCCAACACATTTCAACTCCATGATCAGTGTCCTTCAAACTATTGCTAATCCAGTCATTTCTTTCATGAATAAACGAGCCATGAATATGCATATTAGATGGAGCACAGCATGGGCTGCACTGCCCCCTTATATCCAGAAGGTCATGGACGGAAATCTCCCTACATGCTAATGCCCCATCTACCTTGGAAAGGTATTGAGCAGCTTCCCTGGCTCCTAATACGACTGGAGAGGGGCCCTTCCCTACTGACAAGCTTTAAGCCAGTATGAACAGTATGGATATCTCCTTTATTTGGGAAAATCAAGACAAAAAGAATGTTGGAAAATGAAACATCTCTTTTGTTCGCTTATTCTTCATGCACCCTTGGCATTAACAGGGCTACTTATAGAGGATTTAAGCCACAGAAAAGCTCTGATATGGATGGAATTACCTTTGTAGGGGGAAAGACTCAGGCTTCTGCTACTGTTAAAACAAACAGACAGTAACTCATAGATGTTCTCAAATCAGAGCTTCCCCCCTGCCTATAGAAACACCATGAGCAGTAGGTAAAATCTGTGGCTTTTTGCAGGCAATTTTGTTTAAAAAAAAAAAAAGAAACACCTTTGGAGTATTCTTTTTTTTCCTCTTTTTTGTTAGGTAAACATTTGTTTTAGGCAACTATCCAGACTTTTCCAGCAAGGTTCAAGTATCAGGGATTTCCTTTCCCTACCCTGCCCCCAAAATTAACAGGAGAAAGAAGGAATATAATATCCCAGAGTAACAATTAACCTTCAACACTCTTGTTGCCCCAGAGCAGATGTGAGTTCAGGAGGCAGAAATGCTCGACTGAACGTGCACTTCAGTGCTGTCCTTTAAAATTCTTACTGGAGAATACCAGTTTTATTAAAGTGTCCATTAAAAATCTGGACCCAGTTCTGGAACAGGCTCTTGTGAAGCAATGTGAGGTAAATGTGCTTGTCCTTTTCCAAAGGTCTCACTGCAAGAGAACTTCTAAGAAAATCTTGCAATATTTAAAAATTAAAATTAGGCGCATAAATTGTTACAGTGAACATCCCTGCCTGTCCATTTGCAATTACCTGGCACATTCACTAAAGTTCAATGGCCTTCAAGAGCTGCCACTTGGATGCAGAAAACATCATTTGGATTATCCAACAGCTGATAGTAATTCAGTATTTGGTTTCTGTGCAGTTCACAAAGAGCTGGATACACAACTCAGAAATCAGCCTGCCAGAATTTCCTGCCTCCTACTCATCTCGGTGTCACCATCCTCCCCAGCAGGGAAAAAAATCTCACTGTCCCCAGTGCAGCAATTCCTGTTTAAGGGTGTTTTCCATCTTAAGGAAATGTTTTTAAGTACTATGTCTACTTACTCTAAGAAAGAGATATTATAGTAGGTTATTGCATTATTTACATTGCATGCAGGATCAGATTAAAATTTCCAAGGGAAAGCATCCCAACACCCGTCAGAAGCTACTCAAACATTAAACATATCCATCAGACTTAAATCCAGTCAGTGGGCTGGTTCCACCACTGCATGAAATAAATCTGGGCAGGCCAGGTTGGCTTCCCCTGCTCCCCCTTCTCTACCCAGCCTGGCTTAGAATGCTTCGCTCAAATATTTTCTTTCACATGTTGCTGGCAAAAGCATCAAACCCCTAACTGAGCTTATATTACAGCTGACAAATCACAGTAATTCACAATCAGAGCTACTGTAGTTATTTGAGCGACTAGTGCAGCTACGGGGCTGAGTGTGACTGACTGCATTGCAAAAATTACCTGCTAGAATTTCTGAGAGCTGCCAAGTAATTTGGGTTAACAACTCTTGTCCTTAAAGAGGCACCTTATGAAGAGGGGTAGGTCCCAGCAGTGCCTCCTCTCTAGACCCATCTCAGCTACTGCAGGAGCAAGATGACCAAGATTAAACTGAGGTCTATGATGTTGAGAAGGTGAAAACTGTTACTGTCAGTGAAGGCAAAGCCAATCGAACAGCTCTTGGGAGCAGCCAAGGTTAGCAGAGAGGTTTAGCCCTACAAATAAAAGCGAGTAGGACAATGTCACTGCTTTCATCTGCCCCACCACCTGCCCTATCCCACCAGAGCACCTAGGGCCTGTACTTCCCTCTGCAGGGAATGTTCTTGCTCCCTCTGCGAGCTACTCGGGTATATTTTACAGTTTAGGAAGCTACACGCTTTTTTTAAAATAGTGGTTTAAATTCCTTGACACACAAGCATTGAAGAAACCCGAATAATCTGGTTGTAATGAAAAGTGAAACTCTCATCATCATTTCTAGGTATAAACACCAGTTCTGTTCAGAAGTTTCAGGGCCTCTTTTTCTAAATTTAGCCAGGTTTCACGATTACTGTGGGATAACCAGGCACAGCCTGGATTCCTCTGGTTTGGTTTTACCTTCTCTTTTAACACGTTTATTTATTTGTCTCTAGTAGTATAGAAGGTATTTTAAAATTGATATATTTGAGCTTTCACATTTGAAAACCTCAATTTTCAGCTTTCAACTTCAGGCACTTCCAAATAACTTTTTTATACCTTTACAGACTGGTGCATTGTCTGATAGACTTCATCTTCAAAGGTGACATTTCTTCAGATGGGGAGAAGCAGCAGCTTTATTCCACAGTTTGGGCCACGACACAAGGATCTTTTGTGGGCACTTTGCTCCTGTTCTTTCTAGGATTCCTGTATCCAAACAGAAGTAACTTTAGAGAGAAAAGTACAAGACTGCTCTTTGTGTGTTCAGCTAGCCAACTGTCATGATTTTATGAGGAGTCTCATGATACTTGGTATTTTCCTTAAAACTCTAGACCTTGGAGTCACGTGCCTATACTGAGGTCTCAGGGCTAATTAAGAGAGGAAGGTTTCTGGCTTGCACGGTGCGAGGAAAGTTGCAAAATAGTGAACCCAGAGCAGAAGAGAAAAGTCCCTGACCTGTTTTACAAAAGCCCCAAGTTTTAGGAGCTAAAATCCTAATTTGGGGGAAGAGAGGCAGGGGAGATAGGACTTCATTGCTCAACATCGATCTATGAGCTTGAGCTGGACGCTGCTGAAACACATCCTCTGAAACTCAGCCCTCTGAGTTTATCGTGTTTCGCTAATTGGAGTAAGAGGCCATTCAAATTTTTAATAGGAAACAAGATTTGGGAAAACCCACACCCAGAAGATAGGATTAAGAAGAACTTCCTTGACTCCCAGCCCATCTCTTGCAGAAAAGCTTGAAGGTTTGGGTGCTGTAATTCCATTCTAAAGATTCAAACACTGGCATGAAACCAAGCACCATCAAAATACCGTCACTGACTGAGCTGACACTTCAGGAAAGGGACTGAAGGTGTCCTAGTAGCATAATGATCAACATTCAAGATCATCATATCCGAGGCTCTCCCAATGGGAGGACTAAGAGCATCTTTCAAGACAGTGCAGGCTGCTGGCAATCTAGCTTTAAACCTAGGATAGTTCCCTAGTTAGGCTTTTCAGGATAAGGATTTTTGGCCAAAGCAGAAGGATCTTCCCTTAAAACTCCTATGCGGAGACAGAGAGTGGCTAATCTAGATCACAGAACAGGCCTTGCTCAGTCCAGTATTTTTTGCTGTGTTGTAACAGACATTTGATAACAAAGCGAACCTGCATTAGCAAGTCAGCCCATGGCAAAAAAAAAGAGTAATCCACTTAAGTTGGGTGGTTTCTGTGGTGCAATACAGTGTAACACAGCTTCCCCTCTGGCGGTGCTTGCTAGTATCTAGCACATGTTTTAAGTAAAACAAGTTTGTGAGGCTCAGACAAGAGACCACTTTGCAAACTTGTGTGTGCATGACTTGAAAGAGCGAGAAGAAAGCACACTTAGGACACGTTATTACAGGAGCTGGCAGCCGGCAAAGGAATCTTTTCCGGTTTTAACTGGTTTATTAGCAATATGACTGTAGCACCTTAGATATCACTCCTGAACGAGCACCAAAAGATCTTCCTCAACCTGCAGAGCTTATGCTAGAAGGGACTGTCTTGGCCTACACAGATAAAGCAGTCTAGAGTCTTCTAAATCCATGGGATCCAGTTAGAGCCCATTATAGAGCCCGAAGTATGCTTCTCTTGAGAAAAGTTAATGTGCAAACTCTTCACACTGTCAAACAGGCACCAAAATGCACCTGAAAACAGGGCATGATTACAGCAGAGCATGTCACTGTTGCAAATACTTTGCAAGGTTTATGTCGTTCCTCCTTATGTGTCTCCTATTATGCACCGCTCCTAGAATGCGCCTGGTTATTATTTTATGGGATTTTGCAAGTGAAACTAGGATGAGTTTGTACAAGACATGAGGCATCTGCTGCAGAAACTTCAGTCTTTCGCAGCTCTCAGTCAGCTGTGCCAGAACCCTGGGATCACCACGGAAGCCACACGGAGCTCCCTTGCAGCACGCATTGCATTGCTTCACCCTGCCCTTAGCAGCAAATAGCTAAGGCACCAACTCCTTACACTGCAAAGGAGGAACGAACTCAAGCACACAAAGCCCTTGCAGCTGGGATCTTGGAACTGTTTGACCTCTTTGTCCTTTTTTTCAGGACAGTGAATTTTGAATTCACATTTCCTGTCCCAATTTCACTACTCACTGCCTATGTAGGGCCTAGATCATCACTAGAAAGGTTGTAGCAACCCCATTTGAGCATACTTCACGGGGATGAAAGTGTCATAAAAAATCCCATATTCACTGTATTTATTAGAGAACAAATAAAATCCATGAAACTTTTTTTTTAATTAATCCTACCTTGAGCAGCTGCTTATCACCTGCTTCCTCCTAGCTAAGAAGATGTCATCCTAAGATGATATCTCACATGCTTCCTTTTTCTAACTTCCTCTCCCATCTCTATCTGAGGCTCTGCAAGCAAGAAACCAAAGGAACCTCAAGCCTGCCAGCACATTGCTTTGACGTCTACCACTTCACAATCATTAGCTAGCTCTTGCTTGGTGAACCTTCTCATGAGATAAAAGTTCTGCTCTCCATAATCTCTCCCCAAAATAACAGCTATCTGAATGGAAAACTTCCATTAAAATGAAGTCCTCCCTTTCTCTCTCTCCAGATTCCACTTGCTGAGGAGTGATCTGTGTTTTCTGTGGTGGGCATCATCTGTTTTTCCCCCAAGTTGATTGGGATGAGAGATTTTCTTTCTGTCTACTTTTCATGAATATTTAAGGCTACATGTGCTTTGGCAGACAGCAATTTTGAGATCCAGGCATACTGAGAGGACTCTTCAAAGGGTTTTACTCCCTTCCTGCAGGATCTTGCGGATAAGAACATGCATGTCAAGAGCATGTTGCACTGTCAAGCGCTCCCAAGCAATTGCTGCATGTGAAAGGATAATAGGAAGTGCACTGGGAAATTGAAGAGCAGGAGGGATAATTTCAGGCTCCATCTAGCAGTCTTTATATGAGCACCCACTGAGGAGGAAGCACAGTCACGCAGTTAAAATATGAGCTTTGTACTCAGCCTTTGGCTTTTCCATAGGCTTCCTGTATAACCTCCAAGAAAATCATCTGGAGACAGTTGTTTTTGAAGGCCTTCAGGTAGGTAAAATGACAAGGAAATAGCTTTGGAAATCTGCCTTGCATTTCTGCCTCAGTTTATCACATGCAAAACCAAAGGTAATGATGTTACTTATTCTATTCCACTTGTCCTGGCTTCTCTCAGACACGAGGTGCAGGGCAAGGAGCACCTCTGAGCAGAGCTTCACACCAAAAATCAAGCATGGCCTCATCGGTTGAGCAGTTCTGCCTTTCTGTGGGGTCTGTGGCACCGCTCAGACCAGGCCTGGCACCTTGGGAAAGGCTGGAAGTGCCGCCTGCACCATGGGCATGTGCTGGTGGGCAGAGATCCTGCTCCCTGCAGGTCCTTGCACAAGATGGAGAGCACCCAGGGAAGGTCCTTGAGGTGTTTGTGCATTTGGCCTTACTTAATTCAAAATCACTTGGGGGTGTTCCTTCATGGGTAGGATGGAGTTTGTAAAGCCTTGTGAAAAATCTGTACTAAAGTACTTTGGCGTAGTCATTTTAACATATCAATTTATTGAGACTTTGGCAGCAATTTTCCCCAAAGACTTCTGCGATTCGATCCTTCTTTTTTTTTTCCAAAGCACTGTATACTTTAATTAATAGCTTTTATATTTTAGAGTAGCCAAAGGCACACTAATTTAACCAGAAAAATGTATATATTGACACACCTTTAAGGCAGTAAACTTTTCTGCATATGAATATTGAAAAGAACCTCATTAATTAGGCAGTCACACACACACAAATCTTCTGATAGAATAAGTGCATTGAAAGTTTTAGTCACTTGGGACAAGTTCTGCCTGGAGCAAAGCTGCAAAGTTAATGCTCTGTATTAGCTCTGGCAATCAACCCCCAAAATGGCTGCATCCCTCAAGGCCAGTCATTCCATTTGATCAGGTTGCAAAGCAAATCAGCATTCCCTTTGCCCTGGCTATGATGCTTCCTATTCTTTTCATGAATGATTTATCAGTCTCCCTTGCCCAGGAGATGCTGGTTTTACTTCCTACCTTTTCCATGATGTTTGCCCCAATGGAAGGTAGGATGTCCTGCGTTTCTGGTGCTAATTGGAACTTGCGCAAGATGCTACCCTGCTTCTTGCACTAAGGAGAAGGATTTGCTGTGTGTTATCAGGAGTTTGCTTTGGTGGCCACTGTCTTTGCTGTTCACCTTGCAAATTCGGACTTCTTTCTTTGAAAAGCAACTCCCATTGACAGAACATGGATCTCCCACTTCAGGATAGTGCTGCATTTTCAGAGATGACAGCCAGACCCTGCAGAGAAGATTTGCAATAGCTGGTCCTCATGTAAGAGACTTTGAAAAGACTCCCAAAAAGCCCAAGATGAAGCAGGGAGTTCCACATAGGGTGTTTCTCACATACTCAGAACCATCTCATGGAGGCTTCAGTGGATCTCGTCCTTCTGCCCCCTCAGACCCCTCAAACCCCAGCATTAGCAGCGATCATTGGGGTGTATCAGGGCTCTTGCAGCTTGAGTTTCTTTGCTGTGGAAACTAGGGAGAGCGGGGAGAGACAGTCTCATGCAGACCTGGTATCAAAAAATTTATGAACTAAGAAATTCCCCTGGGTTTGTACTTCAGACACAGCAAAAGAGCACCTGCTGGTGTAACTGCTGAACTAGTCTTTGTCCTGGAGGTTTTTCAACAGCTTCTGTTTTTCTGTTTATTTTGAAGTCAGCTGTAGGAAAACATGTGTAAAAAAAATAAGACAGAGATAATGCTTTTACATTTTTTGAGAGAAGCAAGGTCTTCTCCACTCCCCCTCTTCTCCTATTTCATACAATCTTTCACCAAAAAATAATTTCTGATTCTCAGGAAAAATGTCTTGCAAGGTAAAAAGGCATAAATCAATTTGGTTAAAATGTGAGTCTTCCTTCCCAAACTTTCCTGAACTGAATGAGTCTGTTAGTCTTGCTCATGTAATCCTATCTTGCTCTTATAATTGGTGACAAATGCATGGACAGTCAACTCTAATGAGCTCTACAAACCTGTTATTCTGACCTGATTCATCATGTGCTTTGAGTAGAGAACTAAACTTCAGACAAGTACCCTAACTGAACAAGAACTTTATCAACTGCAGTTTGTCACTGATTTCCATGAGTTATTGCTTATTTTCATCTGTGCAATCAAGAGGAAAGTCAAATCTGTTTCTTCTGATGTCCACAGAACAGTGACATCAGAACCAGTCTCATTAGCACTCATGGGAGATGCTGCTGCAGCCTGGGAAGCGAACACGCAGCTTCCGACTTCTTAAAATTTAATGACACAGTTTATAGGGCTTTGATCCTCTAAGTTATCTTTACTTACAAGCAAGCTCATGAAAGTCAATGGAACCTATTTACAATCTAGAAAGTTAAACACAGGAGTCAGTCTGTGCAAGATCTATAGCCAAGAAACCAATACTGCTTTGTACAAATGTCATAACATTTTCTAAAAGTTAATAAATGAAGAGATTGTGTTCTTTTCACCAGATATTGAAAGGAATTGGCTCCTCTGTGCCTCCCAGAAGTGTCCCTCATGGGTTGGGAGGAGATTTCAGGCCTGGAATTGAATAAATATTATTCCGTACTTTCAGTTGTTCTGTACATCTCTCCTGGTAGCTGTGCTTCTCTTTAAAATTCTACAAGACCGTTCAATAATCCTATGGAATTGCTCGAACTGTCAATGAAGTGCCTCAGGCCATTCTCTTAGGTCTTAGGCATAGTTTAGCAGCAGCTTACTGGAGGGAAACAATGCAAGAAAGGAAGATACATTCCTTGCCAGCTGCAGTTACACTGTGGGCAGCTTTCTGTTGTGTGCATGTGTCCACAGAAGAGCTGTAAAACAAGTCAAACCAGCATGCTGATCCCAAGGCAACTAACATGCTCCTCTGTCCTGCACATCTTTGTAGATGAAGAAATGATTTTCCATTTCTTTGCTTCACTTCTTCTCATGGAAATGTATGAGATTCTCTGTTCAGAGAAACAGCTAATCCATTCACACTTCCATACTGGCAGATGCCTGTCATGGAAAAACTCAGCTTGAACTTTTTAGGTTTGGCAAAGCTGTGAATTACTGGAGATGGGGTTTTGACACAGCATTTAGTTACCTTACCAATGGGCGACGTTACCAGAATTGCCTATAAATACATGTCATTGTGCTGTGAGGTATCGTAAAACGTAATTAAAGCCAAGCTGCTGTTGTCAGCGTTGACAGACAGGAGTGGTGTCACCAGCCTTGCCAGGATGAGGTAGGACTGCTCTGATCCTGAAGGAAGAGTCTGAATGTCCTACCAGCTTAGCAGAAGACGCTGAAACAGCCCAGGCTTTCCTGGAGCAAAGCCCTGGAAGCACATGGGCTGCAACCAAGGAGCAGCATCATGTGCTGTACTCACCAGGGCTTTATCCCGGAGCCTGGTGACCTCACCTCTTTCAGTTTCCCTGCAGATCAAACCCCAATCCTTTCCATAATGACACACCAAATCAACTGGTTTAAAACCCTACTTCGAAAGGTAAAACTCCAAGAACGATAGGTTGTATTGGGAGGTTTATTTAGTTCGTTACTGACAAAAAGTACTTCCCCGGCGCCTGACAAGATAAAGAAAAATGAATAATTGTCTGAGAGCTGGGTGGTTCTCTGGATTCTTTGCTCAGTTACTAACTCCAAGCTAATGATAAATGCATCAGCCCTGCTGCTTTGGGTGTCTCCTAGTCTGTGCCCCTGCCTGCTACATGCCTGTCCTTGCTTGCCCTCGTGCCTGTAGGAAAGGCCCAGCGCTCAGCAGAGGCATAGGGCCAGCCTTGCCCTATGGGGCACACGGCCTGCCCCCGGTGCACCTGCAGAAGAAAGAGCCCTTTCTTGGTCTAGGCAAGGCACGTGGCTTACCGCACCAAGATTAAAGAAAAAAAGACTTGTCTTGATTTACTTGAAACTTGGCATTGAGTTTCCTGGTGGTTTTAAGCACAGGGCATAGGTGGTTTTAAGCACAGGGCATCACGCTGCATTGGCCTGGAGTTGCCCAAGGGGCTAGCGGACAGTGGAGCCCTGGATCCAGCTGGAGAAGAAGAGACAAGAAACGGGAAGCTGAAAATCATCTGTGGGAACAGGGAACCAGCAGCAAGCACTGCCCAGGTAGTGCACCCAAGAGTCCTCTTATCTTCCTTCTACTGAAGTTTTCTTTGCTGTGGTTGGCTGGAGAATGCTGGAGGTTGCACTGGAGGATGCAGTTTGGCTCGGCTGGGCAGGGCACATGGAGCTGTGTCCTGCTGCCCTGCAGAGACTCGTTAAGCCCCAACTAAGGAATGAGGGACTGTAGCAAGGGACCCACCTTGCCCCCCTCTAAAATGCTCTGAGGAGTTGGAAGGAATTCGTCCTCCTGATTCCCAAGTATCACTGCGTTCCCTCTCAGAAGCCCCCTGAAAATGATGGGCATAACCTGACCCTCAGCCTGTCCTGCCTCCTGTCACTCCTGCAGGCTGGAGCTCCCGGGCTCTAGGGGCACTAGTGTAAAAAATTTGGTTTCAAAGCATGGTGAGAAGAAAGTCACAACTATTTCCCCACAAAATATTTTGGAAAAAAAAAGAAAACATGTCAGCTTTTTCCTTTTTTTCGGGGGGGAAGGAGGGAGATGGGGTGGGGGGAGAGAAACTTTCCAGCTGTTTGCTTAAAAACAGAAAACCTCCAAAGCAGAAACATCCAAATTCTGGCCATTTCCAGTGTTTTCAAATTATTCTTTCAGTTTGGGAATTACTTTTTGATGTTGCTGAAAACCAAACTGTTTAGTTATTTGCTTATTTAATAGTTTGAGCAAAACACATGGAAAAGACTTGGCTTCATCTGAATGTGGTTTGGGAACATTTTAAAATTCTCAAATATTTTGCAGAAGGAGAAATCCCTTTCTACCCAACTCAGCCATCTGTCTGCTATCATAATACTCACTTTTGCTTGCTTATTTTAGCTTTTTGATTCTTACGTTTGCACTGATTCTGAACTTCTCTGGACAGGGACTTTACCTCCCTCTACAATTGTTGAGCACCCTGCATATTTATAATATTATTCTAGCACAGATAAGAAATAGTACCAATGGATTTGAAAATGTATATTTAAGTCCAAGGGCTATTTGAGATTCCTCATTCAATTTCATAGAATAATTACTGTTAAAATCTACACAGACTTGCAATTTTCAGTCTTTACTGTGGATTTTTCCCCTAGGGTTCAGTCAAAATGCTAATTTTTTTTTTCTAGAAATTTTTAGAAGCTTTTTTCTTGATCATCCCTCAGGACCTAAGAATGCATTGGCCTCGATTCTTTGTGGAAGCTGCATATAAAAACCCGTGAAGAGCTGGGATCATTGGCCATGCCTTAAAACATTGAGGTTCCATTTAGACATCTAGAATTTGCTCAAAGTGCTCAAGCCCAGAAATACAAGTTTTTCTCCCTCGGGAAGACGGAGTTCGCAGCAGCGCTTCCTGGCTGCTGCTCGTGGTCATGTCACTGGCACAATAACCATTGTTGCAGCGTTTTGATGCTTCTCCTTCTGGCCCTTGCTGAAAAGTAGGAAGTGGTGAAGTGCCTGAAAACATAATTAACACTACTAAAACTTTGATCGTTACTTTTATTAATGCATCTGAAAACGTTTCAACTATGTCACTTAATTATACCTCCCTGAGTCTCTTAATATTGCTGCTTTATTATGGGTGGAGCTGATTGTTCCATCTCTGATGACAGCAATGCGACACTTTGTGTGACAAACAAGTGCATTTAAGATAACTGAGCTACCCTAGATTGCAGGATGGTCAGTGGTAGAACCTGGTGCAGAAGCCAATCTTCGTAGCTTCAACTTGCTGTCTCCTGTTGTAGATAACATTTTAGCAAAGAAATCGTTTTTAAGAAAGTCAAATGCCAGTCTGGATTCTGGTTTGCTAACATTTTCATGTGTCTTGGGTAACCAAATTGTTAATTACCCAATTAAAATATCACATTGCAGCATGCTGGAGATGACAGACTTGTGGTGTCTCTGTGTGGCTATTGTTACTTGGCTATCAATTTCTTCCTAATCTGTTAGCCAATTTCTATCCATTTGAAATTATGCTCCAAAATACAAAGTTTAAGTTTTATGAAAAAGAGTGAATAGGTTAAGGAGAGGCATTTTTGTCTGTGTTCACTAATGCTGCTGTAGGAGCTCATCTCATGAAACATCAGAAAACTGACTCAGTCATGACCTACACAAGCAACACATCGTTGGTTCTGCCACTCACAAGACGCTATTTCTGACTGTGAATCATCTCACTCGTGCACTCCACGCACGGGCACTTTCTCTGCTCTCACCACAAGCCTTACTTGACATGATGGTTTGCTGCAACTGTGTAGATACCCTCCTGATCTCTTTCTTTGGGTGTTTTGTTTGTCACTAACAGGCATCATCCCTTACTCTGTCCCCTGCTCTGATTTTGTGCCATCCAGCTCTTTCAAAGTCTCTTCATTAATTAATTGCTTTTAGGTGATTCACTGTGCCTATCTTACTTTTTTTTGAGGTCCAATTTAAGTTTTGACAGCAAATGTTCCTATAATATGGTCACTGTCACCTAAATGCTCTCTCATCCTTATGTGTTATTGTTTGATCTATTTTTAATTTCACTTTTCTGCAGTTTCACCTCTGTGCAGTCTTTTTCTGAAGGCCTTTGGAGAATCTCTGTTTACAGCCGGCTGATTTGGAAATCACCTTTTCCTCAGCACAAGAAAAGATCAGCAAGACACAAGGCAAAAATTACATCAGCCCTCCACTTCCGCTGGGATGATTTATAGCACATTCCTCCTTCAGTTCATTTTTTTCCATCTTTTTTATTTTTTTCTTTTTTTCCTCTGGTAGAAATGGTCCAGAGGACAAAGGTGAGAGTTGTTTCATGGCCAAAACTCCCAAACGTGCAGAGATATTGGCCAGGGGTTAAATCTATATAGGCCAGACCAAGACACAGGGGTTAAATCTATATAGGGATCTCCGGTTTGATTTTCCCCAGGGCTGGCGTAATGTTTCCTCTTCTGTAGTTTCCTCTCAAGTTTTTATCCTGCAGTTAGAGGCAAAATCATTGTGAAGTCTCCCACGCCCTCCTTGTCATCTTTGCTCTGTGCCATCTCAACTGTTTTAAACCTTTCACTACTCAAAAAACCACTTCCACCTTTCGTATTCCCTCACCTCTTTCGCACATGTCTGTGGCCTTCAGCCCCTCTGGCTTCTGTTCCTCACTAGACTTTGGTTAGGGCTGATGTTGAAATCTCCTCTGTGTGCAGACGCTGCTAGTTCCCCTTTCCAGGTTGTCATGGTTCTCATGTTGTTGTAAGAAAACAACCGATCGTGTTCCTACCGCAAATCACTGTGAGACCATTTAGGGCAGCTTGGCCTCCTTATCTGAGATCAAATCAAGGCCAGAACTCGCAAACCTGTGCCACAAACTCTGGGGAGCCTGGATCCAATTCTGCAGATCATGGCAAGACTGAGAAGCACCAGAGATGCACATTTTTTACTCCACCACTTCTATCCCCAGCGCACGCAGTTATATTAAAGAACTCCTCGCCAGCCTGCAACAAAAATCTTAATTAAAACCATTAGCATGTCATAGGAAAAGGGCAGATGACAATGAAAGCTCCCACTAATAGTCTAGATCTCTTGAATAACAGTGGATTTTTAGGTCAAATGAACTAAATATACCTTCCTAGGCAGTACCTAGCTCCATGTACTACAGAAGAACACCCTACAGTACCTTTTCCTTGGAAGTCTCCTTTCTGATTCCAAAGGGAAGAATCAGCTTAGCCTTACAATCGGGAGATGAGATCCACAAGCATGGAGAGAAACCAGGGAAATTTTAAACTATTCTTCTTTGGATGTCAAGTCATTTCACAAATTTGCAGAATAGAGGCCTCAAGAAAAGCTGAGATTTTCATGTCCTAATCGCCTAAACACCAATACGCATTTTTCCTTGTCACCATTCTCCAAGGAGAGCATTGGTTAGTTGGCTGCTTTTTCATGCAGCTAACTTGTCTCCTGCTCCCTCTGCCCTGGGACCTTCAGAATTGCTCATTTTCCCCTGCAGCTGCTGCTTCTGCCCGTGTTCTCAGGAGCTCAGAGCACACAGCTCTTCGTTATCTTTTGTAAACTTGTGATGTAGCTCCGGTGGTGTTCCTGTTGCAACATCCCACTGCAATCCCTGTAGCAGGGTCTCTGAAGAGCTCTACAATTACAATGCAAATGTGTAAAGGGTGGCTGTAAATCTGAAGGTGCCGCGCTGGGCTGGGCTTGGCAGGCTCACAAGTCGCAGGCTTGGGTGGGTGCGGATTTCTGCCTGAATAATTAATATATCCCTAGAAGCATTATTTAAAGCTTGGGTGTCAGAGTAGATTTAGTTGATTTTTAATATTTCCTGTAACTTACAGATCTCATTATTACCCAGTTATTGTTTCCTAACCTCTCTGGAAAGTTACTATCTTCCACTCACTGGCAAGTTATAGCCCTGTGAACATGTTAAATGTCTCATCCCATTCCAGAGTATTTCCAGCCCTTCAGCAAAGTGTTTGCAGTCTTGTCACTCTATGTGGTTTATTGTCCAATACCCAGCTAAGGTGAATAAACTTGCCTTGTAACGTCTGTTTTTTAGGGAAAATGGCATATGACCCACCCAGCAAAACAGGGAGTAACTGCAAAATTACAGACACAGTTAAAATGCAGCTCCCAGATTTCAGAGATCGAGGGCTCTGCTAAACCAGTCCCATTCCAGCCACTGATCCTGCAACTACAAGTTATCCAAGCAGGGTGGGAAGTGTGAAGGAAGGAGAGATGGGAGACCTGAATAAATATGTCAGGCCCAGAGACTGCTAAACAGCACCAACATTTTGTAATGAGTTAAGAAAGAAAGAAAATAAAGCAAAGTGTGCAGGAATTCCTGTAGCAGCCAAGTGATACCCCCGGAGTTTGGAGAAGTGCATGTGGACTATGTGGAGCTTCATGTGAAATTACAAGCGATGTGTCCATTTACCACAGCTGAATATGCAGTTACAATTAGCACAATCAAAATATAGGCTGGAGTTTTCCAAGTACAAAAAGTGCATCCTGAAATGCATGTTCAGGAAAAGAAGAGGATATCAAATCTGTAGCGGCTCTTGACTTTTGGTAGGAATGATAGAATTTTGTCACAGCACAAATTTGCTAATTCCCTTAAGATACCATTGCTCATGCACAAATAGGCATGAGGTGATTTCTGCTTCTCTGGCACCGTGACCGCTTTCTGTAGACTCTGCCCTGTAAAAATAAACTGAATGGAGTATTTCTTTCCCTTGGATTTTCTCACTCAGGAAACACCTATGCCCAAAGCCTTAGCTGGTGTAAATCTGCAAAGCTGCTTTGACTTCAGTAATGTGATGCTAAGTCCCACCATCACAGAACCTGACCTGTTATTTTGGCTGAGCTTGTAAATTCTGTTTTTGGACCAATTGTTAGGTACTAATCCTCCAATTTGCACATGCAGACAGTCTGAGTACTCCCAAGTGAGTTTTGGCCTGAGCAAAACTGTAGCCAACATGAAGTGAGTGGGCAAGTATCTAGGTGTGTAATTCGAAGCATGTAAATGTGGAGGCCGAGTTTAAATTTCCCTAAAATGCAGCTATTTATTTTTTTATTTTTTTGCAAACTCCTCATGCATGCAAACCACACACATGGTCCCTCAAAGCCCTCACTTGCAAGAACAGCTGCAAGAGAATGGAAGACAATGTGGTGTATTGTAGAAGAGCAGTCAGCGATGTCTCCCCTGACGTTCCTCACCTGGGACCACATGAGAGGAGTCTGTCACATCATTGGGGAGCACAGGGACAGCGCACACCCACTTCAACTGCTCACATCCCCACCTTCCCTCAAATCTTCCAGCAACTTCCATGGTTTCAGTGTGGCACTTCCTTTTCCACCACCTTCTTCTCCAATTGTTCCAAAACAAAGGTCACACCAAAAATTTAAGGTAAAAAAGTAGATTTTGTTTTTCTGGGTATTTTCATCCTTGTTGCTTTCTCCCAGAGGGAAAAAATAAAGTTATTCCTACCAGAGCAGACTGAGATTAAGTCCCAAACTGTCAAAAATGGAACCTAAATGGGCACTCATGCACAGATGCCTGCCTTTGTGGCCAGAGGAGGCTCCACTATATCAGCCCTAAAGAAGAAGAAGAAGGAAGGTTCCTAGCCAGGACCTTGAAAACCTAAAATATTCAGTTTTTCAGTTAAAAAAAAAAGTAGTTTCAAGGTTCAGGGCTTTTACT
The DNA here is from genome assembly GCA_032353885.1 of Nothura maculosa. Taxonomy (NCBI): domain Eukaryota; kingdom Metazoa; phylum Chordata; class Aves; order Tinamiformes; family Tinamidae; genus Nothura; species Nothura maculosa. The sequence continues at coordinate 4,880,459 of JAUBOD010000174.1, forward strand.
TTAATTATTTGACTCATTTCTGAGAATAGCTGTGCAAACT
>JAUBOD010000174.1:4902654-4913771 GCA_032353885.1 Nothura maculosa
ATGTGTTTGCATGGATAGCAGATGCATCTGAAGAAGAGGTTCAGACTTGACCTCAACTAACAGTACTGAATATTGACTGACACTGAAGATAGGATGGGTAAGAGGAAGAGGGGACATCTCAAAATAGCATTTCTCATATCACAGGGACTGATGGAAAGCCCCTGGGTGACCAACACTTTGGGTTTGTATTATTTTGTATTGAGATAGTTTTGCTCAAGTGAGTGAAAGCCATCACACTTCTGCAGAATCCCTGGAAGAGGAACAAATCTAGTCACCAAAAAACATACCAGCTGTGTTGAGAACTTTCCATCTGCCTCTGGTGGCCTCACGTGGCACTCAGTAAAACATCCATCCTCCTATTTATCACAACTATCTAAATGTGTCTTTATGCAAAAGCCCAGAATACCTCCAAAAGCCTGTATCTCAGAAAAAAAGCATGCATTTAGTAGCTTTCCAGGAAAGTATCACATATAAATTGAACAAGATAATTCAGCCAAGCAGCACTTAATTACAGCCAGCAGAATGGCACCCACACACATCCATGGATGAGCTCTTTTTCCTCTGCCTGTCTATAGAAACAAATGGGACTGCAGAAATTTGGCAGGCTCACCAGCACATGTAGGTGCAGTTGAAGGGTCCCGTATTTTCAAGCCCTCGATTGTCCAAGCCTAGGTCCATGGCCAGCTTGTTTTGCATTGCAGAACTAGCCCAGGAGAAGAATCATGGTGATGGCTGTGCAGAAGCATTGTGGGACCTGCAGGTGATATTAACTGGGTGAGGCAGACAAAGAATACACTGATTAAGGTGTTTCCCTCTACTAATTAAGTTCTTATGAAGTGTCACCTATGTTTTAATGCTTCTTTTGCCCACAAGGTCTTAACCAGAAGGCCACACTGAAAAGCAGCTGCCTTCCAGCAAGATCCAAACTTTCTACCCTCGTACAGTGGAGCAGGTCAAGGCAGCCTTCACACCACTAGAATGGAAGATTTGGGTGGTTATTCTAAAGGCCTAAGAGGCTAAATTCATGTTACTTTTGTCTGCAGTTTGCCACTATTCAGCAGAAACCTGCCAGGCCTGGTGCTCCATGAAACTGGCCACGATTCTGTGGGACGTGAGGCCCTGGCAGTGAGTAGCAGAGTCAGGAGGCCCCACATGACAGGGACTCAGGAAAGGTCTGGGGAAAATCTGTTTGTGGTCCCAATCCAAAGCAAACTGCCCATTTGAGTAGCTCCTATCAAGCTGTTGCTATCCCAGGGCCTGCGTTAAAGAATTGCTCAGTGAAATGCTTCCATTTCTCATCCGCTTCCAGGTATTTCCCTGGAGAGCGTGAGGGCCATCCCATTGCCTTCTCTGGGCCTGGCAACACCAGTAAAGCCCTGGAGCCAAACTCATGGCATTCTTGGAAACAACCGATGGCTCTTCCTCTACCAAGCAAGGCAAGGATGGGGAATGCCAGATTTAGGTTCTTGTCGGCATCTTCAGTGTTGATTAGTTTCGGTGATACAAAATATTAATGTTTATATCCCCTGAGTCCTTTGCTTTTGAGAATGCCTATTCGTTAATTAGTTCGGGCTTTTACCCAAAGGGTAATTTTGGGGATGGGCTTAATGTTACAAAGTGATCAGGCTGTGATCTGACCAAGTAGTTTTCTGTGAACCTGGTGTTGACATCATGTCATTTAGTTCATTTGTTTAAGTGTTGATTTGTAGCTGATGCACTCCCAGCTATGCTGACAGCAGCTCCAATTTATTCATTAAAACACAGTGAAGTGAGCACAATCTTCACACCCCATCTTCCCTTTGCCGTAACCTGCTCGCACAAGGAATAGTCACAGCATCACTGCTGACAGCCAAGGCCCCTCAGCCTCAGATCATTGCTCCAACATCTCAATTTTCCCTCCCCTTTTGCCCAACCTACTGTTTCTTTTATACATCCGTTTGCTCTATGTGAGCACCTCACTAGGTATAATAGTAACTTGCAACACCACTGCAAGAAGCATGAAGCGTATAGACTCTATACTATCTCCACTGGAAGTGAGCAAACTGTTTACTCCTGAATGTTGCTTACATGATATCAGAGGGGGTAAACTCAAGCATACACAAGTTTTCATGAAAGATCTCTGGTGTGACAGAGAACCAGACTCTGCTCTGTAAAGTACCAGTGTCATACCCAGTTCACTAGATGATCCTTCTTTAGCTCTCTATATAGGAATTCATCAGTGCTTGGACTGTTATGTGGAGCCTGTAGAACTCCTAGCAAACAGCCAGATCTCAGGTTGTTTATGATGGCTCACACACAAAGCTCTGTACAACTGCTGAATCCCACTGTCTTGCACGCTGGTTGCAAGCTGTCGTTCACTGTGTGCATGTTCATGATCCCACACTCAGCTGCAGCTCGAGCTTTCTGCTCCTTTGAAGCAAGGCCTTGCTGTGGTTGCAGCAACGGCCTTGCAGCTCTGCTCCGGGACATCAGCATCCCAGAGGCGGATGGGTGGGGAAAAGGATACTAAGTGCAGGACTGCTCTGGAAATTCAGGAGGTGGAAGTACTGTGGCGGGTGGGCAGAGCCAAAAATGAAATGAGTTTCACTTGCAGATCACATGAGACTCGGTGGTTTGCTGTCACTCCTAGGAATCATCCAGAGTATCATTTTAGGTCATGCAGTTGCACAGGGCAATCTAAAAGCTAGCAAAAGCAGCTCACTTCCACCATTTTTTTGGGTCAGTGGAGCACTGGTGGAGCTTGGGAGGGAGGCTACATGACCAAATATTTGGGGGGAACCTCTGCCAAAATACACAGAAGGACAGTGCAGCTGTAAATATCTATGTCTGGACATCTGATGATGATTTTGGAGGGTATATGAAAAATTGGCACAGAATTATGAAAGGTGTCTGCTTGTGTTAGCAGCTGACTGAACTCCCTGGCTGTACGGATGTGCGAGACTGTCTTTCCTGCAATACCAGCAATTCTGCCCTGTTTGTGAGAGTTGTCTGGGTCAACATTTGGCTGGTTTATGAGAAATCTGGCTTACGAGAAAGTTGAATTGCAATAGTACCAGTCAAAAATACTTAATGAGATATGCTGAGATCCTTTGGGTAGCTGGGCACTACAGAATCAATAGCAGTCATCTGGGCTGTAAACATGGCTGCACCGAGTGCTACTACATTTTCAATATCATCCTGATTGATATTGCTTCCTCGCAGTTATTCTTGCTACAGTTGGGTTCAAGCTAGAGACATGATTCAAAGCACTAACCCTCAATGCCTGTGGAAAAGTTAACGTTTGGGTTGCTGGAACTATCAAGATAATACATAAAATGTGAGATAAGTCTACCTCAGTCTACCGATGTGTGATAAGTCTACCTCAGTCTACCAATTCCTGTTTTCCTGTTCATTTTGAATTTGCCTCTATATCTTTTCAAGGATCCCAAACTGGCTCATTTCCAGCTGGAACCGATTCCTAAATCAGAAGGAACATTGGGTCCTCTTAAACCCTGGGTAATTTAAAAGTTCTTTCTCATCATAACAGCTTTGACCTGGACCGCCTTCATAAAACTGCCTCCAGAGTATTCTGTTTCATAACCAAATAGTTCATTATCGTTGCTCTGTCCAAGACTACTTTCTCCTACTTGCTGAATTTAAGGGGACTCCTGTTCAACATGTACCTCGTGCAAAAGCAATCTTGACATCTCATCTTGAACCAACCGTCTCTGAGTGATACCTGAAAGTTGGTGACAACCGAGAAGCAGCATCTCTCATGATAAAAACATTACATATTTATTCTTCGTAAGTAACATCACGCTATTTTAATTATATGTTTTCTTGGCCCTTCTCTTTCATCTTTCTGCAACTTTGTCAGAGTTGTAAACACACCTTGGCCTTAAGGCTCCTTCAGCAAGAATTGCTTTCAAATCCATCTACGCATTTTCCTTCTATGGAGTTCAGTGTTCTGTACTTTTCCAAATTGCAGGGCCTCAGTAAATACGTTGGAATAATGCATATATCATATAAAGCACATACTATAAAAGTAGAATAATGTGACTCTGATGAAGTCACACGATCTCTGATGAAAGACGAACACGGTGGCTGCAAGAGGCTTTCGCGCATGTAGTTTGTGAGTCCTGGCAGACCTTCCATTGTTTTGATGCTATGGTCTATTAAACACTCAGTGAAATATCAGCTTGTTTCACAATGGGTTACCATTATGCCTCGACCCATTCTTTGTGCATTAGGCTGTGAGGCTGACAAGTCGTATGACAATTTCCTGTCCCATACTGGATTGCTTTTGAATTATTTGTTTTAATTTGTCTTGTGGATTTTTTGGTTAAATAAATGTAGGACTGATTCACTAGGAAGACATGGGATTTTTTTCTGCAGTGTGACTATTATCACTGAAGAAATCCAGGCTGCTCAAAGATGCTGTCCCTTTAAACAAGACACAAAAAGAAATCTACCATCGTCTGGATAATGCCATTCTCATCAATATGCAAGCAGCTTGCTTGTCTGTCACGTCGCCCACATCTTCTCAATCACTCCCTTTCATTTATCCTATTATGTCCCTATTTTAACTCACGCTGTGGCTGATACTCAATGACAGACAGAAGAAATCCAGCTGAGCATCATCTCTTCTTTGCTTCCCCATTGAAGATGCAGTGTAGGACCTTCCAACTTGCATTGATGGAGACAGGTAACCACATATCTAGTTGGAGTTGGAAAGGAGTGAGACTTGGTACAACTAAAAGAGAACACTGACAAAATGGGCAATAAGATCCATAAAAAGCAGTTGTTTATCTCCCCCTTTCTCCATGTGAGAAGAGACAGAAGGTCTTTTGCAAGCATTTGCAGTTTGGAAGACATGATCATAAACCCTGACTAATGCTTGTGGCTGGTGGGTCTGTGGCAACAAGTCAAAGCAAGTGCTAATTACTATGGTTATTGCTACTATTTTATTATTTAATTTCTTTGTATTACTGTGGCATTGACAGGCCCTAACTGTGAGGCAGTTCCCCACAGGTAGGACACTATACATGCACAGGACAAAGCAACGGTCCCTGCTAGGAGCAGACAATCTAAATATACCATTGTGACGACTCCTGACCTGTGACCTAGACTTATCTGAGGCTACTGGGACCGCAGAGCTCATCCTGATCCGTGCGAGTGGAGTGGGGCTTCATGGTTGAGCAACGGTGTTACTGACCCAAGTTGCCCAACCAGGAGGAGGTGCCGGCCCAGGTTTGCACATGGGGGTGGTAAAGTCTGTGGGAAAATACTAGAAGAAAGTGGGTCACACAGATATATGAGAAAAGGAATTTTCCTCTTCTTCAGCAGGAACCCAAGTCTTGAATCTGAGCCTGGAGCAGTCTGCTTTCGTTTAGAAAACACAAACCCTTTTACATGGCTAATTCATGGCACTCTTTTCCTCAAGCTGTCTAGCACATGTCTACAAGCCGATGCATTGATACATAGCAGCTTAGGACAAAGTTATTTCTCTCTGGCATACGTATATAGGAAAGGCAGCCAAATCAAGCAGCCAGCTCTGATTCTACTCCCTGACTGATCTGGTTCAAGAAGATCTGCCCAACGATTTCCATGCATCTTGTGTGAAGATTAACACACCATCCTGTCAAGCAGCATCGCAGAGCGCTGCAGGAGAATTCCTCCAATTAACCCTGTGTGTTGCAAACAGCTGGAATGAGCCATGTTAATGAATCTGATGGGTTTTCTGTTACAAATGATCTAAAGGCATCTTGTTAATTGTGTTGCTTAGTTTCCTGGATATTTCTTTCAAGACATAAAATAATGCTGAGAGCCCATGCTTCCTTCTTCTATTTCTCAATCTGTGACAGATTGAGATGCTGCAAGCTTCCCATTCTAGCAGGAACTTTGCAGTTTTCGGGCATAATAATAATAAAAATATCTGGTGCTATCATTTCTATCTCTCCCTTGGTTCAGCAGTAATCCAATTACCTAACACCTTTTCTAAAACACTGAAGAGTTTATGCCAGAATCCTGCAGGTACTGGAAGGGAACAGAAGATTCCAAGGAAGCAAAGATTCTGCACAGTTTTTATACAAGAATAATTATCCCCACTAACAACAGTCCAGCGATTATTGAAAAATAAATCTTTCTTTCCTTAATCCCAGTTTTCATTCTGATTCGGCTGTCTTTGCTGGTAATGCAGAGCAGGGAGGCAGGGGACGATGGGAAGCAGGGATTGGGTTTTGTCTGGACCTGCAAGGACTGGCCTGGTCCAGCCTGGCTGTTGCTGGCTCTGGGACTCCCTCTGCAATATTTGCTTTGCTGCCTTGTCCATTGCTTGAGCATGTCACAGTCCAAAGGAAGCAGATCTGCTGGAGCTGGTAGCAGAAGGGAGAGGAAAATCAGTGTCAGTGAGTTCAGAGTCAGGTCCTGTGCCCCCAACTGTCCCACAGCTCTGCAGGGAGAAGAAACTCGTGCTCAGCATCTTTTGAGACAGGGTGAACACTCATGGCACTGGGCGCTATCCTGGACATGTGAGGCCACCAGGGCCTGGCCTCCAGAAGAGAGGAAGCAAACACAGGATCACATCAGGCTACAGGCTGTCCCAGCTTGTTCCTCCAGCCCCAGGGAGCTCTACACCCATTTTATACTCAACTTTGTTCCTCACCAAGCTTGCAGGAGATGCTCCTTGGGGATGGAAAACCCTATCATTTGCAGTCTTCTTTGCATGTGGAGGAATCAGGTCCATGGCAGTGGGACCGCTGAGGCCCATGCGTGTGGAGTGGGATATTCAGGAGCTCGGCCAGGACCCTCCACTGCACAAAGCACGTCGGTGTGCAGGGATGCAGAGTGGGATGGCTCTTGTACCTGCGAGCAGCTCTCTGCTAGCACTGCTGCCTGCTTCCTCTCCTTAGTGAAGATTTCTCTCCCGCTCACTTACAAGACAGCCATCTGGCACATGCATAAAGAATACATGATGGCTGATCGCTCCGAGGGCATTTATCTTCATGAATGAGGAGGGGAGGGTTACGGTGGCGAAGCCCTGAGGAGTTAGCCTGTCTCTCCTTGCGAGCAAAGATTAATGTGTTGTGAGATGCTGGATATCATGTATCACACATGGACCGAGCACCTCTCCCTCCGTCCCGCCTCTCCTCCCGTGGCTCTAACGCAGCTCTGAGCGATGACGAGTTACAGGGAACAAACTCCCTCCTCCCCACAAATGTGGGGGAATCTGTGGGAAACAAAGAGCTTTCAGTGAGGAAAGGGAACTCCAGCATCTTATGTTATTAACTGCTATCCTGAAAGAAGAACAGCCTGTGGAAATGATTTCATATCTTTCTCTCTCCAGGGTAAACTGGACAGAGTATCTTCTCTTTTCAGATATTTAGCCCATAAATTAAATTCTTGCATTTTTATGTCACCCAGCTAAAGGGTAAGCAGGGGGGCCATGGCTTACAAGTGTACCTAAAACAACAGGCAGATTTCCATTTTCAGTTTTGAAGGTTCAAGTATGGGGGGTGAGTTACTCTTCAAATGAAAAGAGCAGTTTGTGAAGCTGGAGAGATACACCAAGGCTGGTAAGAAACCGTATTTGATACCAGCCATGCTGCTTTGTGCACCCCTCTTTGCACTGTTTATTTCAATAATCATTTGGATATACTTTATTCTGCAATTTGACTATATATGAAGGATAGAATGAGCAAAGATGGAAATTCATAAGGAAAGTTAATGAAATGGCAAATCGAAGCAGAAAGCTGTCTAGTTTGTACCTGGTACATGTTTTGCCTGAAAAACACAAGTTCAAATTTGGTAGAAGCTGAACTGTGCAAAACAGCTCAGATTTTATGGAATAAATTAATGTTCTTCTTAGTTAGCTCAGCTCCAAACAGATGCAGAGCTGTGGCTTTTCAATGGCTGAAAAAGCAGAGCCGCCTGCCTATCTGCAGGTCTTGATGAGAGCCCACTGCAGGCAATGGCAAAACTCCCCATTGCTTTCCATTGTGCAACATCTGACTGGCCTGTCACAAGCCAAGAACTGGAGAAGCAAGAGTAATGTTGGAGATATGCAAACAAGAGCACAAGCAGACCCTTTAATATAGAGCTTAAATGTGAGACCAGGCAAGAGATGGGAAATTAAAGTGGCACTTGAGTGAGTATGGTTGAACAGGGAGAAAAATCCTTCTGCCTTAAACTGGAAGCAAAGCAAGCAGAGAGGTGCCAAGGCTAGGCAGAAGCATTTCTAACCATTAAGGCAAAAGCTGAAGGCCTTTCTCTTGAGGCAAAGAAAACTTTGCAGGAACATGTCCTGTCCACCTACCCTACTGCAATCGGCTGCCACAGAGATATCTGATTTGCAAAGGCTGTGGAGCATATATAGGAGGCAATTATTCTGAAAAGGGGCTATTTCTCATCAAATCCATTTTTTCCTCTAGTCTATCACTTACAAAATCTCAGATGGGTAACAGGTAATCTACATAAGAGTGAAAGGAGTGTCATGTACAATAGCTTGAAATATGGATCCCCCATCACAGGGCCTGTCACATCTTCCTTCTATATTTCCATCACTGCAGACAACATAATGCCACTTCACCAGTCATGTTTCAGCTAACACCTCAAGTCAGGTAGACACATAGCAGGTTAATTAGGGGCTTTGCAAATTGAGTCCACGGGCTGTAATTACCAGCACTCAAGACCTACAATTTCTGTTTTAATTAAAATAAACAGTGTGGAGAAGCTGACATCACACCAGAGTAACCAGTGTGTAAGTCACAGTTAATTATATTAAGCTGTGGCCTCTGCCATAAAAAAAAAAGAAAAAAAAAAGAAAGACTCGGAGACTCGGTTTGGATCTGGGTTTATAGCAACTGGCTTTACCATTTTGGCAAAGTTTAATTGCAGTACGCAAGCTACCAACTGGCCCAGACAAGTCGGTTTGTTTGGGTGATGGAGGAGAGGTACGTGGAAGAGCTGACTCTCCCGGGATGTCATGCTGGGAATTGTCCTGTCTCCCTGTGATGCCAGCCCCTTGTGAGCAGGAGAGTCCTGTGGGGGCTGCTGCTGTCACCAAAGATTGGGTGAATGCTGCAGAGCTGCCTTTCTCAGCAGAGCATTGCTATGGAAAGAGAACATGGAAAACGACTCAGGAAGAACATGGAAAACGGTTCAGGAATAAGTTTTGGGGAAGGATGTGAGAGATGAGAGGCACAGGATGCTGTTCCATGCTCAGTTTCAAGTCGCTTTGCCCACCGCTGGCTGCAGGGGAAGGCAGTGGGTGACATCGCGCTGGGCTCCCAAAGCAGAGCAGACCCAGGTCGGGGCAATGCGGTGGCACGTTCGCTAATGGGATCAGATAAACCCTTCTGCCGTGGCACAAACTTGGCGTTTTCTTCCCATTTGCCCCTGAGGCCGTGTTGCAAATTACCTCCTCCGGCGGTGTTGCAAAGCACCGCGTAACGCCGCTGCGACCGCCACGCCAGCCTCTGATCCGCCACCTCTCCCGCCTCTCCTTCTCCACCCAAGCTTCGCTCCCAACCCTGCCTTTTGTCTCCTTCACCCACTTTCAACCTTGGGCCTCCTTTGATGCCACCCGACTGCTGAGAGCACTCGGATCCACCCTGCCCAGCCAAAAACACACCTGTTTTGCAAACCAATCCAGGTGTATCGGACATACGTTGTTCTAGGATCAGTTTTACTGCGTTACACAACCGCAGCGTGCGTGAGCTCCAGCTTGCAGAGTCTTGGAGGTGCAGACGTCTCATGGGAGCTCCTCGGCAGAACCGGGCAATGTTTGGGTAAATAATTAGACACATAGGAAGGTAAATGTGACAAATCTCAAACTTGTACTTTTCCAGTCTGGTATGAGAAGTTTTCAGACATCGCCACAATCTTTCAGTTAATCCAAAGGAAAACAGAGCCCTTGGCAATGTCCTCTCTGTGCAGGTCTCAGGTCCCGGGGGGATTTAGGTGAGTCCCTTCTTGCTACTCGAAACTGCCAGAGATCAGCAAGAAAAAGCTGGAAGAATCCCCTGAGGACTTCCTGGGGGACGTGGCAGTGATTCTAGACAAAATTGCAAAGCAATTCCCATGTCTCCGGGGAAGGCTGTCAGGGTTACAAAGAAAACCCCTGAAAAATGCCACACAAGTTTTGCAGTGCAACAAGGGCAGGGAACGGCTCTGTGTTTCAGTACGCCCTTATGTCTTGAAATCAATGCACTTTATCTTTTGGACCAACCTGCCCAGCAGAATCCTTGGAAAATAACATTTCAGAGAAGCTTAGATGATCTAATCTCCTTGGGGACCAAGAGAGGAGGGAGCGCAGGGCCAGGCATCCTGCCATTGACTGTAGTGAAAGGTGTGGGCTTCGTTAATCACCTCAGGCTGTCAGTCCTGGACTACCAAGCCCCATCCCTGCAGTGCTTTGCTTTGAGTGGATACTACTTTTTAAAAGTAATTCAGCTAATAGTCAGACTTCTGTCCTCCAGGGATGTGCGGTCCCGGAGCATCAGCATGCAGGAGCTGCTTTTGCCAGTATAAACCCCAATCTCCATGTCATATAGGGAGGCAAAACCCTCTTCATTCTGACTTGGCTCTAAGATTTTAATAGTCCAAACTGATTCATGCACCTGCTTTATCTTTGTGCTAATCCCACTTTGTGGGAGATGTGCATAATTCCAAGTGCTCCAGCTGAAGCCCAGGGGCTTCCACCAGCACATGAGGAATCCAGGAGAAACTGATATTTGCTCATTCAATTACTTCAGGATTTGTCTTTCTCTTCTGGTAACATAGGTTTATTTTTTTCTTAGCTACGTATATTTTCCCTGACATGTCTCTGTAAGAAAATGCAACTATCTATGATGTTTTGATGAGCCTAATATTAGCCAATTTTTTTTAATTGTGTCATAGACCTCTTGCTGAAATACTTCTTTTTATAGCTTCTTTCATTGTTTTACCACTATATTCTAAGAGCTGCAGCAACTGGCATTCTGGCTATTTTCACTTTCATGGTACTTTGAGACCAACTGAATAGCAGAAGTGTCCTGAGTACTTGGTCCATATCTCTAAAATAGATCTCCTTCCCCGCGACTCTCTAATGATCGTGGGCACCCACGTTCATGGGTATTGCAGTTCATTTGCAATTCACC
>JAUBOD010000174.1:4924370-4941497 GCA_032353885.1 Nothura maculosa
AGGGACCAGGGACGAAGGATGCTGGAGGGTAGGGAGCAGCCAGTCTCATGCACCCTGGGGTGCCCCTGGGCACCTGGAACTAGCTGGATCTTTGCTTCTGCCCTTGCATGTTGTCTTTATGGCCTCAGGCCAGGTCTACACATGCGTAAGAAGCTTGAAGTGTCTAGATGGAAGGATCTCAGTCTGTTTCTGCTCTTGTAATGATTATAAGTGACTGCTGCTGGCTTTGAAAACGAGTTTGCACAGGACTGTTAGGGACAGGGCTTCTTTCCGTGCTGTTTTACTCTAAAGTTTGCACTGGGATGAGTGTCAGCACAGGGCTGAAACCACCAAGACTCACTCTGTTTCACCACAAATCCTTGCAAATCTGAGTGAAAACTTCAAGAAAGGTGACAAGCAGCATCAGTCCAAACTCTGCTCAAGCAAACCTGAACAAAGTGGTCAGGGACTCTTGGTAGTCTTTCATGCTTACAGCACCATCCCTCCAAGGGTGAGCAGGGCCCTCTGCGCATGCTTCTCTCTGCTGTTCCTTTGAGGGGAGTCACTGACCCTCACTACAAAGTATGTGTCATGAAAATGAAAAAACGTTTTGACATAAAAATGAAAAATCCAGACTGAGATTAGGCCCTTGGAGTGCTGCAAGCCCTTGTGGTGCTGCAGGGAACTATTCAGGCTGCCCTACTTAGGATTATTGCAAATGCATTGAAATCCAGTGTCCTCCACTGCACGGCACATCCCTTGTGCCCCGAAGGAAAACCTCCTCCATCTGACCAGTGTTGCCTGAAGGGAATATTTATACTAAAGCATCTATATCTCCTTCCATACTGCGCTTAGGCTCACATCTTTTTTTCTCCTATATGAGCTTGCAGTGCATCAAGCTGGAGTGGTTTACTTCATTCCAATTCCCACCAAAACCTTAAAGCTTCATACCTTGTTTCATCCAGGCAGTCCTGCAGCTGCCAGTTTGAGGACCTCACGTGATACAGGCTAAAGAAAGTGTAGAGCAGATTAGATTAAAGGATGGTCTACTAAATCAGGTTCACCTAAACAAGCTTCATCTGTTCCTTGCTCTGTCTCTGACCCACACACACATACACACACTGTAAATCTGGTGGCAACGTGCATGGCACTCTGCAAAGAAGGAGAGAGGAAGGGGAAAGAAAATGGGATTATGAAACATCACAGTAGATCTGATCATGTCAAATTCCTCTGGAGAAAAAGACAAAGAGAAAAATTACCAGCACGCAGAGCTTGAAGTCAATAAATGAAATTTACCCTATTCAGCAAAGGCATGAGGGAAATCACTCTTGATTTGTCTTTGATAGGTTGACAAAATCTCTGTTAAAGTTGTTTTAATGCTTCTGTAGCTAGGCTTCCAAATACATTGAACCCCAGCCAGATCTCAGCTTAATAGGACCAGCCTTTCATGTCAATCAGACTGGTGAGAAAAATGAACATTTTTTTGGTGCCCCTTGTTCTCAAGTTGGACAAAAAGCCCACAATGCCTGAGTTTTACTTTGCCAAGCTTCTGAAGGAAGATTTACTTATAGGAATAAAAAGCCCCATGGTTGTCTGTGAAAGACATTAGGCCAAAAACTATCCCTAGACAATTTCATATGGTGCATGTTGAACTCAACAACAGGATCATGGAAGTAGGCTGAGGTGTGAATTTAGCTTGCTGATAACAGAACCTAACATTATGAAATGAAAGTGTGTTCCATTCTCGGTGAGATGATGATATTAATAAATTCATTTCCTACTTAACATACATAGTTACAAAGGACTGTTGGCAAATGAGCTGTCAGCAAGAGACATTGCTCAAAGGGTCACTGGATATTTCTTTTTTTCTTCACCCTGCTTGTGCTGGGGCAGAGATCACATGTTGGGTGCTGAGTCATGCCGTTATAATGGGAACTACTGGGACTGACCTCTTCAGAAAAGAGCTCGTCTTGTCCCCTCCATTGCTAACACAAGAGAGGTCAGGATTTCATCCACTGTGGGGGACTGCAGAAAACTTTCCCACTCCTTTTAATGAAGAGATATCTAAGTAGTCCAAATACTCTCATTTGCATGTGCTTCATGGTTGAAAAACAAAATTATATTAAAAAAGAGTCAATACATTATGACATCGTGTCAGAAAAACTGAAGAGCTCAAACAACAAGCATGTGAATCTAAGTCTGCATTTTCTCCAGGTTGAGTAAGAGTATTTAAAAGGAGTCTAGATCCACAGCAAGGCAGAATCTTCACTATTGTTTTAGCATAGCTGACATTTCTGCATTAATAAGATTGAAAAATATGGCTCAGCTTCCTTGAATTGCTTGAGTTTCCAAATGGACTGAAACTGAGTGCTCAAAGAACATCTAAAGAGAAGGCAATTGTATGACATGCAATGAGAGCTCAAGAGTCTGCCCAATCTGGCTTGCACCATGTTCACAAATTTTAGTTCTGAACTCCGATACACACTAACTCTTATATCTCCATGTCTGTTGCATGCAAGTTTAGATACCTCATCAAAAACTCACTGAATTCTTTGGGAATTCTTGTATTTCAGTAGATTTCAAAATAAACCCTTGAATTAGAATTACTCTATGATCTTCTTTTCAATATATGAGATGAGGATATTAAGGAGAGGAGATGGATATAAGAAATGCTGCAACTGACAGCATGAGGAAGAAACGATTACAGAAAAAAAATTGCATCAAGGATTGTGCAAATCTGATCGTGTATCAAAAATGCAGTTTCACAATAATATAAGCACACTGTTATTCTGTGCAAAGAAAAAAAAATTAATCTCCTCCTCTAATTGCACAATAAGCTCGTTTGCTGTAATGAAAACCATCTACCATTATGTACTAGCAGGGCACAATGTGCAATTGCCCTGCATTCCCTCGTTAACAAATGAATAGGGAACGTGGATTGGAGGAACTCAGTCTGCTCACTCGATAGGATCATGATTGGCAATTTAGGTAGAAGGGCCAGCAAGAGAAGCAGGGAGCTTTGGGTCTATGCTGGAAACAGGCTGATCTCTGGCTGCAGGGGACTGATACCTTCATCTTGACTTCTGGAAGCTTTGGACAAAATCCAAGGCTGACAGGTGTATGTATCCATACATTTGAATTTTGCTTAGGGATTAAACCATAGGATGAATGGGAAATACTGCTCGACTCTAAGGGTTGAAAACAGAGAGAGCTGAAAAAACCATTCCCCAACAAAACAAAAGTAATTGTCAGTTAATGAAGTATTTCCACAAAGTGAAAGTACAAATTAAATGAGATGTGTGCAAGCTGCTAGGACCAGAGTGCCTTTCTGCCCTCTTCACTTCCCTCTTCACTCTGACAGTGGCTGTTTCCTAACAGGATGTGCTCTGGTCACAGCTGCTACCGGCACGACACTTTTTAGTCATACCTGCTGGACAGACCTCCTCAAATGGGAGGGATTTCCTCTGAGACTTGTGACCTTTAACTTTTAAAAGTTAATGTTCATTATTTTTCTTTACCAGTGTCTTCATTTTTGCAGAACATGAACTAGAGAGCTTCAGATCATGAGAAAAATCTATTTTTGATACACAAACATGAAAATAACCTTGTTAATTAGAAAACCATTAAAGGGAAGGCCCTGACTGTCCACTTGACTTACCACTGAGAGACAAGGTTTTAACTAGAGTTAATGATTTAACTAGAGGGATTATAAGTGTAGGCTTTGGGGTCTTCTTGCATTTTGTTCTTTATGAGTAGACATGGGAATGCAGTTATACCAGAATAAGGATACTTTAAATTTCTAACCTTTATTTTGCTTCCTGTTTTGGGATAAACTCAGAGACTAGTAAAAGAATCAGCACGGAGTTGGATTTAAAGCAGCACACCTTCTAATGCAGAAGACCTTTTCTTACAGACTTATAGCCGATCCTGAGTAGTGGAGAAGTGGATGGTTTCTTGCTATGATCCTGTGACCATAATCCATAGGGAACTATTGTGGCTTGTAGGATGAAAGCTGCAGTGGCTTTGAGCTTTGTAGGTCCTAGTGCTTTACCAGGAGACTCCAGCACAACTGAAAGTTTCATTGACTCTAAGAGTCAGCAGTCGTCCTTCTTGCTCTACATGACATGTACAGATGGTTTTATAGTTCCTGTATGACTGCTGAGTGTCTTATCCTGCTGTCCTGTGCCGGGTGCACTAAGGAGAGTCATGAGGCCACCAGGAAAAGGTGTTGTACGTTGTTTCACATGGCGTGTTGTCCAGCTGTACTGACTTTAAGGTCAATGACCTAAGTAATCAAATAAAACCATGCAGCAGATGACACATCAGTGGGACACCACACCTAGATACAGTTCTCCACACTAAGGAAACTAAAATCTGAGGATATTTCTGCCTGCCCCACAGAGAATGACCAAAATTAGGTAGAAGAATGCCAACAGTTTTGGCATGTAGCTTGACCCTTGCACTCACTATTTGACCTAGATGTATAGCAGTAATGTGCTAGTTATTTTGCCCTGAATGAGGGAAGCATTTAACCACGTGCTTCAGTATTTATCATTCTGGGTTGATGGAGAATAGTCTGTATTAGGCAAGGATAGATACCCTATTTGCTGCACTTAGGAAAATAAAGGAGAAAGAGATGCCATCTGATCTCAAATTATCTCATGGCTTCCTGGTGGAAGGGATCAGAAAAGAGAGCCAGAGCAAGAAGCGATTGTGTCATCAGAAGCTACTAAGGATGATCCTCTGAAAGTGTGTTTGTGTTTGATTTTGAAGAAAAGATTGGCAAAGATTTTTCTTGTATCTCCTTGAAGAAGAGATAGGACTTGTAACTGAAAGACCTAGGCAGCAGCCAAGGTCAGTTTTAAAATGTAAATGAAGTATTCCCTAGGAAGAACTGGTGGCTTTTATTTTTAATAGTTGCTTTTAAAATTGCCATTTCAGAAATCAGGGGGAAAAAGAACATGTTCTGGTTTCAGTAGGCCACCAAGTACCATCGATTCATGCCTCCAATTCTCACTGGTGTCAAACCCAGTTTGTCAAACCACTACCATCAAGACACTTTGTCTGAGGGACAAATAAAAGAAGCCTAGTGAAACCTCCTAATCTTCTGCTAGTCGGAGCTATTAGCAGCTTCAGAGCTAATGATGGGTGAACCTCCAAAGGTCTGAAATGTCAGTGGGAGTTACATGACTGGATCAAGGACACAATATGACCCAGATAAATGTAAGGCAGAAAGGTAGATCAAAATGTGGGTCAAACAGTCACTAGTGTTTCTTTAAAGATGATAAAGGAACAGTTTTTAACACTTCCGAGGAGTTTTGTTGATGTTCTTATGTACGCTCTTTGTTTAAAAAAATAAATACATTTTTCATGCCTTCAAAATTCCAAGCTGCAGAAAATTTCCTCTTGTGATGAGAAGCATTCAAAACAAAAACATGTGGCCTGATTTGTCTTTTATAGAAATCAAAGGCTGTATTCTAAAGAGACTTCCTTTACCACACAAATGTAGCAGATGTTTTTTAAGATTATAGCTGCACAAGCAATCTACAGATTGAATCTCAGAAGCATTTAAAGTTTTTTTTAGAGGAAGAGTTTTTGTGTTACACTGTGATAAACTGCAAGTGAGAGGGAAGGGGATTGTCTAAGACAGGTAATTAAGGTGACAGTGTACAGTAAATTTGGCCAGCATTGTTTTCATTCAGGAAAATAAAGTTAAAACTGATCCAACTCTTGCAGTCAGATGTTTTGCTAGTGGGTTAATTAAAACACATTTTCAATGCCAAAGGTGAAGAGATTAGATCTATGGTAGAAGCAACCCAATAGAACAATATAGCTAAAAGCATATATTGGCATATGTGTTCTTAATAGAACGTGATGTTGTTTCCATTATTGTGTTTACTGAGTAGAAACCCTGCACACAGTGGAGCAAGCAGCACTGGAGCCAAGGGCTGGGCTGGAAACAAAGGGTCGAATCCTCTACTCAGGCATCAGGAGGTTTCGATGATGGGCACTTAGTCATTGGGTCAAGCTTAAAGCAAAGGTATCAGGTCTTAATTCTGCTTTATCACTGCAGTAATGTCCTTTCCTCTAGCTAGATATGCATATAAAACTCCTGAAGCCGACCTCAGTCCTGATGCTGATTGAGCTTCTGAAGGCCTTTAATAGTCCAGGCTGTAAAACTGAGGATGGAAGTGAGAGTGTAAAGCATATCTCCAGCTGTCCTGTATCTAGAGGGGTATTGGTCACTCTGTATTCAGTAAGTTCTTTAGATGGGAAAAAAATTGCAACAAAAAATGAAATTTTTTGAAGGCAGAAGAAGATGAGGAGCAAAAAAGCAGATTATGCAAGGGGGAAACCCTAGGAGAGTCCAGTGTATTTCAACATCCAGGACTCTCTGCAGCAAACATTTTTATGGTTTGTTGCTAGGTGGTGGCACCTAGGAAATTCAACCAGGGTGCAAGATGTGCTGAGCAATGCACCTGCCCAGAGCAAAATTTGGCCATTTGCTTTAGCATCATCAGCAGCTACAACCTCAATAGAAAAGTAAGTGTTCAATAGCCAGCAGAAGAGGTAAGGACAGTATGCTTCATGTCAGGATCAGATATCACTGGCTTCTGCTTCCTTAGTAAATGTATTGTTAGTTGGCAGGAAGAATCACTCTGTCATTCACAGGACTCACATATTGATTTTTGTGAACTATTAACCCACTCTTTTCATGAATTCAGCAGTGATGGAAGGTGATTAGGCTCAATCCTGTTTTTCTCATGAAACCTTCTGACGAAGGTGTCCATCATGACGCTGGCCGATGCTCAGTGTGAGGAGAAAAGGTGGAAAGTCTGGAGACATCCTGTGCCAGTGGGAAATGAATGGTGGCAGCTCCGTGAACATCCCAGAATGGGGAACTCTTCAGCCTCCTTCCCCTTGGTGATTGTCCTCTGCCACACTCATTTTCCATTTGACTTTATTAGCCTTCTGAGAAAACTAGACATGTTGCATTTCCTTCCTTTCAATCTATTCACTTATGAAGGGGAGAGTGGTCTGGGGGACAAGAGTGAGGCAAATAAAGGGAATACAAGCATAGTCTTTAACCTTTCTTTTTTTGCCAAGTCTCTCATGTTCTGTAGAGGAAGTGTAACTTTAGTGTTTTGCTTCCCTCCAAGTTAGGCAATCCATGCTGAACACACTGCACACATGCTCTTGCCCTTGTTTACACTCTTAGTAGTCTTTCTGTTCATTGTGGTTATATATTAACAGTATCTTTTCTGCACAAATGGGAGTCTTTGCTTGTTTGTTTGTTTGCTTCCCGGGCAGGAAAGCACCTGGACAATCTGCACGTGGAGGGAGGCTTTCTGCTGCAGGTCAGCTGAGAGAGGAAGGCAGAAGGGGAGGGCAGGGAAGCAGAGGGTGCTGCAGCTTCCCTCTTAGCTGCAGCACTGCTGACATTCACGCTATATTGAGGAGTGGACTGCAGCTCTGCAGCTGCCCTGTCTTTTCTGCTCCAAATCAGCAATAAAGTTTTGACCCCAAAATGCAGAAAATTGAAGTCTTAGGAGTATATGCAAAAAAAAAAAAAAAAAAAAAAAAGGCTAGCTGTACCAGAAAGGTGATACTAGTGGAACTGTAAAAGCATGCTGACATTGAGGAGTGATCACCTTTGAAAAGAAAGCTTGGGTTTATTTTTTATCTTTTTTTAATTTTTTTAACAGAGGGTGAAGTTTTATTTCTTCTGAAACTTCATCATTTATGAAACTATCAAATGTCTGATATACTGCCCGCCCAGCTCATTACAGCAGTGACTTCATAGTACCAGGCAGCTTCTATTTGCGAAGTCTAATGAGCAGTGTTCCATTTGGGTTGTCTAAGTGACAATTGCACCGCTTCACTAGCAGTGCATCAGCACTCACCACTAGATGCTTTTCCTCTAAACACTGGAGAGGACTACTCCTGTGACCATGAGGTTTCCAGAACTGCCGGAAATTTGTGTGCCAAATTCTGGCTTTAGTTACACCATTTTTTTTTTCCATATTTCAATTGTCAGATTGTCTTCTGTAGGTGTCATCTAGACAGATGCATTTCCTCCACTGACTGGTTCCATTTAGGCTTCCTCACACTTTAAGTGAAAAGTTTACTGGAAGACTGCAGCATGGCTTGCAGGGGGCTGAATGCAGAGAGACTCTGTAAAGGGGGAGAGTGAAGATGGGAATGTGAAAAAAAGCAGTAATCCCAGAAAAACTGTTATCAGTGGTGACTGAGGGGAGGTCAGGAGAAAAAGAGCAAGGTCCTTTTCATTAGCTGTTCTTTTCTCCAGAAATCTCTCCAGTAGCAGTCCCAGACTGGGTCCAAAATAAACAGAAATAAACATGATCTAGTAAAGCAAAACCTGAAATGATGCAGGATTTAGAAAGTTGATACTCTGCATGCCATAAATGTAGCCTCAGAAGAATCAAGATGCTGATAAGGCCAAGAATTAAAACTAGCATCATTGCAGCTAGAACAGAAACAAACCTGAGCCTGATAAATTCTTTAAAATAAATCACACTGCTACCAGAAAAGTGCAGGAAAAATGCCTTGAGATGGAAGGGTGATAAACTTTCTTTGCATCATCCTATCCTTACATCCTTCTGTCCAAGAACCACTCCTAAGGATGAGCAAGTAAAGCCAGGATATTGCTTATCTAAATTTAAGCACCTAGTTGAGGTATTTATAAAGTATACACTAGTTGTTGTAGCCTGGCAGTGCACGCGATAGAGATGCCAACACTGGAAAATCTTATTTTTCTCCGCTGACCAGAGACTGGGTCTAGACCAATGAGTTGTTAATCCAGGTAGGTTTAATCTGGATATAAATGAATAACAACAGCCCAAGTCTTCTCTGCCAAGTTTGTAAGTTCTGCTGGGAAAATACTAAAAGGTGTGTGAAAATTCATTACAAATTCTGCTCATGTTCTGAGCCACTTCTATTAGCTTCCAAGGAATACTGTAGCAAATTATTTTAATGAGAGAAAAGTCAAGGGAACCCCATGTTTTTTTAAAATTTTATTCTATTTTTATTGAAAGCTGGAGAATATGATATGGCTTGAAAGAAAGACTGAATAATTTCCTAGGAGGTAACAATTTTGTCAAATGTGCTCATGGAGCATGGTATAGGTGTAAGGAACAGAGGGCATTTCACTCAGTTCCTCCTGACCATGGTCATCCTTGCCCGAAGGTAAATCAAACTGGGAAAATATCTGCTGGTTTAAGTGAGTAGTGTGTCTTCATAGAGGAGAAGACCTCCCATACCATCCATCACAGGATCCCTACTTTGTAACAGTGGACCTTCAATGACAATAACAAAAGAATAATTGATTATTAGGCAGTATTCAAGAAGCTTGCTGGGCACCTCTCCTGTGCCCTTGCAGTTCAGCATCATGATCCTTGTATGAGAGGGCTCCTGAGGGGCAGCAAGTCAACGGCTGGCTGCTTCTTGAGTCTGCATGCTAGGGAAATCATATAACACAACTCTACATGTTGCTTCTCAATTAATTTTCCATTTCTATCCTCCCGTACCTGCCTCATTCTGTTTGCATTGAGAATTAATGTTTGCAAGACTAATAGAACCATCTTGGGCAGCAAGGAAGAGAAAAAGGAGGAGAAAGCCCGAGGTATAGGGGAAAGAGAGAGATCAGAAAGTGCTCAGTCCTTGAACAGCTCTTGTATTCTGAGTAAAAGCAAGTGTTGTGTTCAGCAGCCATTGCAGTTAATTTGGCAAAGGTGTCCTGGGCTGAGGACTTAGGTGGCTTATCTATAGAATTAGATGGTACCTTTAGAGTTACTTAAAATAGTAAAACACTCTGGGAAATTAAAAAGCCTCGATCATATTTTACTAAAACACCATTAAACCATCATGTCATCTTCTTTATGCAGTTCCCCTGGCATATTTCCATGGCAGAATATTTGAGCTTGGTCACTGCAACAAGAAACATTAGTTTTAACCTTTGAGCCTTGCTGCCCTCGTCTTTGCTACACATATATTTTGCACCAGTCAGACCCCAATGGTACGTGCACAAGAAAATGGATTCTGATTGGGAAACTAATTTTTCATATGCATCATCTTTTACTATACATGGGAGAAGCTAATCCTGGTCCCCATAATATGCAACAATCCAATCAACTCTGCAAAGAAAATGGTTTGTTTGGACACTAAGCTCGAATCATTTTGGTTCTGCCCCATCTAGTGAATAAAATGTGCCAAGGAGAGAGCACTAAAGCCAACTAGTGGAGAATATCCACCATGGAAAACTCCTTTATTCTCTAGAAAAGGGGGAGTTGTATACCTGCCGCCTATGGGAATGGCCCCTTGGTGCCTGAAAACCATTTCAGGAAGAGGACTAGGTGAAATAGGTCAAATTGGTGCAAGAGAACAGCTTTACAGTTTACTGTGTAAATATTTGGGTGTTAGCCCTGGGAATGTTTCCAAACATTGGAATTTACTAACAAAATGTAGCCTTGGAGTCCCAATATTTGCAATATTATCCCATTTTTTTCCTCTGAGAGCAAAGAGAGAGGTCACATGGATAAGGTAATAAGTACATCATTTTAATAAAGCCGACTGTAGAAAACAAGCAATTATAAAAAGGCAGAAACAACCATTTATACTGAATTGGGTGGAAACTGGAACCCCTTTGTGAAATACATTTCCATTTTCTGCATAACAGTATAATTTGTTCTTACTTGTTAGGTTTACAGCCTAGCCTCATTAGGAATGTTAGTAGAAAGCAGTTAGCATGCTCACTTCTGAAGTGATACCTGAAATCATGTCATTATACTTTATTTAAAAGATGCACATTCCTAGATGGATGACTGGTCATAAAAATCATGACATCTCCCAGATATGCATCACTAGGATGGGACAATTGTTTAATAACGGTGCTAGGAAGCTCAGGGCAAGACAGAAGGATGAAGAGGAGAGAGTCATATCAGAGAGAAAGAAAGAATTGCTGGAATTTGTCTTAAGACTTCATTTTCATTATGACTTAAAGTTGAGCTTCTAATTATCTTGTTACATTTGTAACTGCTGCAAATATTTGCATTTTGTATTTCATTCTGCAGAGTTCAGATGAAAATGGCAGGATTGCTTGTTTTGGTATAGCTTTTCACATGGATCTTCAGTTTTTGCAGGCCAGTGCTGGAGGCAAATATTTGTAGTCTCTAGAAGTAGTTTGGCAACCTAATTTATAGGCATTAATTGTTAGCAATTAAATGTTTGATTACTGAATTGGGCCTAGAGATCAGCTTGCTAGACTTCCATCTGCTAATAGTTGTGTGCACAGGGGATCATGAGCCTGAAAATGGCAGTGAAGACAAGAGTTTGCAAGGTGCAAAGCAGAACCTGCAAACATGGAGCTCAGCCTGATCAGCTGCATAGCATGAAGCTCCAGCTCTCTATTCTGCTTGTGATTCTTTGCATTCAAAATTGCAGTGCAGCTGTTTGCACCCTTAAGTAACATCCATGACATTAGAGATCAGTCAATCAGATCAGTAACTTGAAGTCCACATCTGCTTTTGTAGCCTGCAGGTAGGTGTAGAGCAGCTCTCTTCTCTAGTGCTGTATAGCTTTCCTGTGTTTTAATCTGATGATCATGTAAAGAAAAGACTCTCTTCAGGATTTCCTCTTCAAGGTGCATCTTTGCATCCATGCAGAACAGTGGATTTGAGCTCTGAGAAGCAGTGAAGGTGCAAAAATCACTCAGACGAGCAGCCCTGCAGTGACAGGCACAGAGGGGCACCTAGGAAGGTCCTCCTCAATGGTCACATCTGAAACCTGATGATGGAGAATAACTGATTTTCTTCAAGGCAGAATTAGTGCTATGGGTTTGAGTAGAATGACCTACTGGAGTTACCAGTGATAAAAGACTATTTGTCCCTGGTTACAGGCATGCATAGTGAGCAACACAGTGAGGAACACAGTGAGTTCCTTGTCCATCACCAAGATTTGGGCTTTGTCAAAGATTTCAGAAGTTGTCCCATACGCTTATTGCACAACCATGTCTTCATTGTTTTCCAAGTTCAGCTCCTTTTGTGTGTGTTTTTCCCCCAGTCTCAGCTGAGCTGCCCTCACTGACAGCTATTTAGCACACACGTCGTGCAGGAGCAGGCAATACAAATATCGCACTCCCTTTCATCAGACAGTGCCCGTTAGCATTTGCATTTAAGTGCTCTGGATGCTGTGAGATCCCATAGGAAACCCATAGGAAATGAGTCATTCCATGAAGAGGCAGCAGCTCTGTGATTCCCTGTCCTAAAAGGGACGACTTGTTGAACAGTGGGAAGATTCTTCAAGCCTCAAGCAAGGCAAGATTCCCACCCTTGGCAGTTAGGGAGCAATACAGCTAGTCTAACATCAATAAGTAATCTTATCATGAGAAGCAAAGGTTAATGACTAATGTGTTTACCTGAGCTTCATTAATCAAAGTTTTACTAGAAGTCAGACTCCTATTGCCACTCAGGCTCAGACAGCTTCACTTCCAGGTTAAAAACGACAAACTAGGCAAACTGCACGAAGCTTGTAACTCAATACAGAGCAATTTTCCCAGTGTGTGGATGACAAAGGGGAGCATCAAAGAGAAAAGGAGCTAATCAGAAGGGATTATGTCTGGGCTGCCTGGAGCACAGAGAAAGCGCCAATCTCCACTGAAGTGAAGAGTTCGACTATGCCCAGCAGCAATATCATCAACCACCTGAAATGATTACAGGGTGTTTCTATGTCGTGAAATATTATCTTGTTCTCCACGACAACTGACTCCTCAATAACAGCACCACAATAGCACCTCAGTAGTAAGGATTTCAAAGTTGCCAGAAGATTGCTGAAAATGTTAGGTTAAGTATCCAGCTGGAGATGGGGAAACACAATGCAGATTCCAGGGACCATCACCAGTGCATTGCACGGCTGAACATTCCCAAATGTACTCCTATGAGGCACGTAGAAGACATGTACTTAATAGCATTATCTAGATATATGTGTTATGATAACTAACTGATGTCCACAGTGTAGTTCTAAGTATGATCCTGAAGTAAAAGGCGCAAAAGGAAAGAAAAATACCATCAAAGGCTCTTTCTGTAGAACTTTAACCCAATTATTACCCCTCTCCAGCACTTCCAAAATGATGATCCAGCTTTCTTTAGAGAAAGCACTGGAGGCACAGTTGCATCAGTCAGTTACTGTAATTGCTTCGAAAGTGCTGTGGCAGTGTGAGGCTACAAAGGAGTTGCAGGGAATATGAGGAGACAGAAGCAGCAAGGACCAGACCTATTCTAGGAGAAAACTGCAAACACGTCTACTTCCACAAACACATTCTTATGTCATGCATTGTAAGTAGTCAATGCAGGGGCAGACTATGAATTACTCTTCATGACTTCATGTTGTTCAGATATGAGGCTCAGAAGCTCTTTTGACTGTGTCTGCTGTTTGTCTGCATCATCCATGTGGTGGGAGGCTCAGGAGAGGGACTTGTTTGGAGACATCCCAGCTAAAGAAGTCACAGTCTCAGATGGAGCCTGAAACTACTGGCAATCAATAGGAAAAGAGGAAGTACATATATGCTACATTTAACCTTCGGAAAGTAACTAAAACTTTTCTTAAAGTCCTAAACTTCCTTTTCTTCTCCACCACACACCAGCCCACAAACCCGTGAAGGGCTCTTGTTATCAAGTGCTGCACCTCATTTTCTAAAGTGTTTTTCAACCACCAGCTCTCGTGTCTTCTTATCACCCCAAACGGAGTGAAAATGTTGGTTTGCAGAGGAAGACCTCAGCCATGTACTCTTACTGCTTGATCTGTGCACCAGGCATGGATGTCATTATCAGCATGTGGCAAACCTGACATCATTGTTTGGCATCCCTCAAATTCAGCAGGAGTGATGTGGCCTGACAAGGAAGATTCTGTTCTTAATAAAACATATTTTAGCTAAAGGCAGTGGTTTTCTTTCCCTAGATAGAATTATCAGTTTCATGTGAAGCTGCTTTTTGCGTGCCCAGAAGAGAAGCTACAGAACTCTGCACCCTGGGAACTCCCTATAAAGGGGGAAAGACAGATGCAACAACAGACATATCTTTACCCCAGAGACACTTTTTAAAGACATAACTTCCCATTTTATCATTGAAACACTTGGAGTAATTTTAATGAACTCTATATATACATATATTTTTAAATTTACATCTCGAGTGTGAAACTCTCCCTCTCATGAGCAGACAAATAAAGATGGAGACATATAATCAGATGAGCATTTGGAATATATTTTTGAGTGACTGAATCTGAATGATTGTGAACTTCACTTGGGATGTTCTACCTGGGAATATGTCATTTAATGCAATATATCCTAATAATGAAAGCATGTTTTTCTTATGAAAAAAAATACAGTCAGGCATCTCTTTTATTAAGATAGAATGGGCAGTGTATGAGGGAAGGACTCAAAAAAGCTTTGGAGATGGCTATCTGCAATTCTCTTGAATCGATCATTTAACACCACTAGGAATTAATAGTGTGGCTAATGGCATGCTACAGAGCTAAATTCTTCATAGAAGTTTTGTGTGTTTCTGCGATTTAAATTAAAATACATACAAATATATGTGTCTTCTTCCCAGGAGATGAACACAGTATCTCTGGCATTAGGAATTAATGAAAGAAATCAATGTAATTACATTGATTTATACTTGTGTAGGAACTGACCTTTGAGTTCCAAACAAATCCAATGATGTTTGAAGAAAAAAAACCCAACTAATAAATATACATAAAACAACATTATCAGAAGGGTCCCTGAGAATTAGCATAAAACCAGATTCAAAATTATTTTCTGGTGCTACAAAACTAGCTGAGATTTTTAAAAGAAATACCTACATAAACCCTAAGAAACGGCCCAGCATTGCTATTAACCCATTAATTGGGGCAAACATGTGAAAAGGAAGTGAGAAGGCACTCAAGATATTCAGCAACAGCAGCAACAGGCTTCCCCATGCTGATTCAGCAGTGCATTCAGGGTATTTCTTACATATTTTCTGATAGCTCTTGGAGACTTGGAGAGATGGTGAAGAAGCAGAACAATGTCTCCTTGCATGTTGTTCATTGCATGGATGCAATCAGCAGTATTATGCACGAAAAGTGGCTAGCGAGCATCTGTTAAAGACATGGTGAATTGATACTCGAATGGTGTTTTCTTAAAGTCTCTGCTGAGACTTTTTTTCCTTAAGTGCTCTCTTTCCCTGCCAGGTTACAATATGCTTTCCATAAATGCGCTCAGGTACAAGATTTCGTACCAGCCTTAGCAACTGTGGAAACCCTGGTTGTGGGTGCTCAATCTGCTGTGTATTTACTTCATTCCAGTCCCAGAAATGGGAATTACATAGGGTCAGGACAACTGGATCCTGCTGCAAGGCTGTCATTTTTTACATATATTAAAAAGACTTCTCATAGTTACTTCTCCAAACTGCCATGATATTAAGAGAATCAGCCAAAGAATCAGCCAAGAATGCACAGATAATGCAATTACTGCTAGATTGATGTTTTAAAATATACTGTTGTTGACAAAAGGCCCTCAGAAACCTGAAAATGTTAATCTGTTTTTCTTTTGCAAATTGAGTACTGCCTGCTGTGTACATCCTTTTATTACTGTAGGGCTGCTTGTAAGCTCCAGGCTGCTGGCATTTATTTATTAAAACAAAAAAAAAAAAAAGGAAAAGTATAAAGAAATATCACTGAAACATTTTTTCAGTTGGATTCCAAAACAAGAATAATTGGCAGATACAAGGAAGAAAAAAATAGCGAGTTTCAAATTTTGGCCCGAGAGTATTGACAAACGAGAACAGAAGGAGCAGTGTCCGCATCCCCAGGGACTCGGAGTCAACGAAACAAAGCTGACTTTCACAACTAGTTGTCTAGACAATCAAGAGGCTTTTTACAGATTGATGCTTATGTTTAATAAAGTGGCCAAACTGCTGGAGTCTGCGTGAAGCTGTAGGAAATAAAAAGCAAAATTCCACAGAGTGGTGCAAGAGCAATATAATACAATTGCAGGGGTTTGAGAACATAATCCTTATGAAAATGGGCAGGTTTCCTAGCCAAAAGACACCTTCTGGTGTCATTTATCAACAGCTGCTTTAGAAAACTGAAGTGTGGTACAATGATCATTCATAGCAAGCTTTGCTGTCATTAGTGACCAGATTTTTTCCGCTGGTTCATTTTGCTTCTTAGAAAACAAGGAACTGAGCGCTCTGTTGTTAAACCTTCCCTAGCTCTGAAGCATGAGAGTATAGCTGCTTGAACGGGGACATTGCATAAGTGTGATTATTCATTCTGTACACAAATCTCACTGCACCTACAGCAGAAATTTCCTGCAGATAGCTTTTCCCTTAGAGATGATTCCTCAATCCAAGCCAGGGGTGAAGCTAACTGAAATTAAACTTGCAAACACCAAATGCAAAAACGATCCCAAATTAGCAGCTTACACATAAAGTTCTTCAATTCTTCATTCCCTTCCCCCTAAAAAAATTGGCAACAGTCACTTATTCATCCTGACATTTCGGAATGTTTATTGCTGTACTGAATACTGCCTCTTTTGAGGAAAGCACTTATTTACTTAAAGGACTATGTTTACAAGTGTGCCTCTTGAATTTATTTATTTATTTATTTATTATCCTCTTCTATAGAAAAACATTTTTGTCTGCTAAGAAAAAAAAAGCAGAAAACATTGACTGAATCAGTCGTTAACCAAATTCTAGTTTTACAACCTGATCTACATACTCAAAGACACTAGAACTGAGCTAATGGGATCTACCTCTTGTCTCACGACAAGAGAAAAAGCTCCACTAAGAGAAAAATGTGTAGCCTTTATACCTTGT
This sequence comes from Nothura maculosa, assembly GCA_032353885.1. Taxonomy (NCBI): domain Eukaryota; kingdom Metazoa; phylum Chordata; class Aves; order Tinamiformes; family Tinamidae; genus Nothura; species Nothura maculosa. The sequence goes on from JAUBOD010000174.1 coordinate 4,941,221, forward strand.
TTTGGTATTCTTGGAAAGAACATACAATTCCTATGCTTTTATTTTGGAATCCACTGACAAAGCTTTGAGGTAAACAATCTATGCTGGAGTCACAGTATAGACAGAATGAACAAGACCTTTATTGCAAGTTTCAAGAAGGGCCCTGTGAGATTTGTTATGATTTCTCCAAACAAATCACACACAAGATAAATAAGAAGTAGAGCTCAGAAGCATTTTCTTGTACTCATAAACATGCACCTGGGAAGGAATAAATACTTGCATGTTTTCAAGGAGTATC
>JAUBOD010000174.1:4941597-4957827 GCA_032353885.1 Nothura maculosa
TACGTTAAAGGGGGACATGAAATACCAGTCAAATTGTGATTTTTGGTTAAAAAACTCTCCCAATATTTTCCATGTCTGTCCTACTCCGATTCTTGCTATTCCAAATTATTCTTTTCCATTACTTTTCCCATAGTTTCATAACTTGGCAGGTCCTATATGCTGATTAGTTTTTGTTTCCTTCTAAGAAGGAAGGCCAGGGGCTTTCTGTCATCTTTTAGGTCAGCTGCCTCACTCATTATAACCATAGCCTAAAAGCATGGGATGAAATCTGCATATACAGCCCCATGAGTGTATTTCTATCAAACTGGCTGTCTTCCGGAACAAAAATAAAACCAACGTCCAGCTGTATTCTGAATCCAGACTCTGGTTTCCAAATGTTACTCAGTAGCTGACAATCCTTGGCAAGCAAAAGAGACCTTTTTTATACTGTCTTGAACATTTAAAAAGCAGTAATAAATAGATGATAGCCTTAGAGGTGTGATTTATTTGTTTTATGAATCACAGAAGAGTCCATAACTCATAAAAGATTAAGACTGAAGCAAGTTTATGGCTCCTGCATTACAAGTGGAGATTAATGTCTTATTTCATGCAGCACCATCATTAACCGGTCTGCATTACAGTAGTTAATGTTAGTGACAGAAAGAATTGACTTTTAACATTTTTTTAAATATTCTCCATTTTGGTTTGTCTTTGCCAGGGGGGTTCCTCAGAGACCTGAGAAGTTTCACAGGGAAAATTCCAGCTCAGCATTAGTTTAGAAGGCTGTCCTGGTCATGCACCTGCATCCAAAGTTATTACAAGGGAGATCCACAGGATCAGACAATAACCACAGCTTTCTCCACACATGTGGGTTGCTTCAAGGCCTTGCGGACCTTTAGTCATGCTGAGTCACCACAATATGACTTTCCTTCATTACCCTTTCCTACCTACTCTGGCAAAGATGACATTTCCTACAAATGCACTGCAGAACAGCTCAAATAGTTCTGCTCATCCGTGGTTCCACTGCTGGCTGCTGCTGTTTCTATTAGACTGAAATAGGTGGGGTTTTTTTTACTGCTTTGCAGGCTTTTCATTTTTCAGGGCCATAATTAGTTAAATCTCATCTTCCCTTGGTATCTGCATTTTATCTTGGTCTGCAGAGGATGTGTGCAAGTGACTTTATCTCTCATTGCTGAGTGGCGTATCATAATACTACAGTATTGAATACAATGTAATTTACTAAAATCTATTAAAACACTCCCATTTTAGAAATCCATTACATGTTTCCTTGTTGTTATTACCATATCCAAAATGCCAATGCAACAGGAGAATTAACTTGATGAACAGTCCTGCAAAATGTGCCATTACAAGCTGTTTCTAAAACATCTTTCAAGGCATCTCCGTCAGCTCATGGATTCCCTTTGGTTTTCTTTCTTTTCTAGAACTATTTGCTAGCCCTTAGTTGTGGTAAGCGATTATTTGTGCTTTCAAACAAACTCCATGAAAAACGTTTTTCAAGTGGAGATCAAAGAGCAAAGGCAAACATAAAAGCAGTCTTATAAAAACTCGGTATTAAAAAACCTAAGCTCCATCCATATGCCAATTACATCCAAACCTCATGGCCTCTACTCTGTGAGGCTTCTTAAAGGTGATAGAAATGTCAGATGAAACAAAAAGGCACACATTATAGAGAGGGAAGATATCTCCGATACGGGAGCTGGATCTCCGTAATCTTAGACCAAAGAGCTATTTGGAAAGCACTGCTCCATACAACAAAGCTTGCAGTGCAAACTGTGGTCCTCAGTTGCAACAGTTTCAGGCCTGTAATCTTTTCTAATGGTTGCAGGTGTCATGAAACAGAGTTTCTGCAAGCTGGGAGGTAAAATGATGCCCTAAACCTACTAGAACATGCAAGCTCTTCAAATGCTAGCAAGGATCTGCTCTCAAGAGCTAAGGACTAGTTTGCATTTCTCTGATCAAACACTCCTAAAATAATAATAAATGCTTTCTGGATATATTTCTAAGTTTATTCCAAGCTTTCTCTTAACAGCTCTGCACTTAGGTTGTTCATTTCATTAACTACTGCCAGTTGGTTCATGATGGGATACTATGGCAAAATCACAGAGCTTTCCTCATAGGACAAAGTGTTATTGACCACTAAAGATCCTAGACAATCAGGTATCTGCAGTAATTACATAGTATCAGTGCCCAGTGGATTTAAGCAAACAGCAAAAAAGGCTTGAAGAAGTGCTATTATTTTGGATAATTAAACTCCTTTTACTTGCTGACTACAGTCGGTCCAGATTGTGCTGCCATCTTCATGCAACCATAGCAACTTCTTTCTGCTATTGTGTCCCAGATTAATGTGAACACCTGGAATCAAAAATCTGAGGCTTGCGAGTAAGGTACATAAAACTTTATTGATCCTTTGTGTATGGCATGGATCCAGTCACACAGCAGTGATTCACTTTCCAAAGCTCTTTCTCAGCAAGGAGCGGTGGTGGGATCTCTAGAGGCCAATCTCCTCTTTGACTGCTTCAAAGTCCTCATCAGGAATATTTTAAGGGGGTGACTGCAGGAAATTACACATTCCTTCAAGAGTTGCAGGTCTTCATCACTGAGATTTTAGCAAATTAATATTGTTATAGGTAGCTCACAACTAAATATGCTCCTGACTTGCCTGTTTTTACTGGGCTCTTTTCAGCACCATAAAATTCATACATGCCAACAGGGTTCAATAGGAGCAGCTTGTGAGCAATTAAGGTTAAATTTTAGCCTTGGTCATATGTGACTGCTCCTGTAAATGTGGTAAAACACAGTTAGAGCATATATCCCTAGGGACTAAATAGGCAGTGCTTTAAGGAAGCAATGGAAAGATAAATGGATGCAGAAGAGGCTCTGGAATTTTGCTTGAAATAATTTTTGCTTTGCTTTTAATGATCAAAACCATTCCTCCCACTGAACCACATAAAAAATAGCATTTGCGTCTGTGCCAAAGGTGGAGCATAGTGTAGATCCATTGAAATAAAAGACAAGTGAAAAATTAATGAGAAACTGGAAACCAGCAGCTCCCACCCTGTGAGCAGCAGTCTTTTATATACTTCTTCCATAGTGACTATCTCAATAGGGCTAAAATCACAGTAGCTCCTTTGACTTCAAAGGAGATGCTCCGATTGGGAAATAGAGAAAACAATCTGGAGTGCACTGTACTAAATCTACAGAACCTAGGAATGGAAATGAACCCCTATTAGAACATCATTCAAGAAAACAGTTTTAAGGAAGAGGTCAAGTGTCTACAGGTGAACTTAGATCCCTCTCCCATTGAGGTTAGATGCAGCCTGGACCTTTAGCTGTCATTTCTAGAATCCAAAAGACACAGATAAATACAACAGCGTTCTGGGAGATGGAGATGTTCCTTTTCTGTAAACCCTCTTATTACCAATATCTGCTATAGAAGAAATTAATAGTCTGACTCTGAGTTCTCCTTTTCCAAAGCCTACTGACACCCACCTCCAGACATAGGTGCCTGTATTATGTCCTAGAAGGCATTTTCTTTTCCTTCTAGAAGCTTCTGCACTAACTCCAAAGAGCCCACAAATTAATTACATGTATTTTTATATGATATTTAAAATATTGGTTCTTTATGCTCTGAAGTCCGATGAAGTAAAGTGGAAAGACTCTTATCTGCTTAGCAATCATGTGACACTGATTTCCAAAAAATAAGATAATTTCGAGATTAAAAATCACTGCAAATATTCAGAATTGTATTCTTTTGTTATTTATAAGCCAGAAAAAGCTCTCATATTTGTAATATGAGCCAGCCATCCAAAGAAATTTCCTAATCTAGTGTCTTTCCCTGCACATTCATATAACAGCATTTGTCTTCCACAGCATGCTTAATAAGTTCATTCTATAGTTTTGAAATGATGCCTTTGGAACTTGGGGAGTTCGTTATCACCCACTTGGTGTAAGTAGCGCTGCTCTGAACTCACCATTTCTTAGGAGTTAGATATACAGTGTTTTAATTGCATATCATTAAATGCTACACCTATACTGCATATTCTCTGTGAAGTCTGTGGGATCATAATTTCCTCCCTTGTAATTAAATGTGTTCATGTGGCAGCAATAATAAAGTATCTCCTGGAAGGAGGGGAGGTAGGAAAGATTTGTGCTAGACCTGAATGAGGTCCTTATTCAAGTTAGTACCTAAAGTACTAACCCATGAACTACTCTGGGCTGATGTGATTAAGATAACAGAAATTAGCAGTATCACTCGCATCCCTGGTAGAGGAAACCCCTGCTCATTTCAGGCTCTCTTGAGCCCAGCCAGGCTCCTCACCTCCAGACCTACTGATTGCGCCAGATCTCAATGGCCACATTTACCTGCCATTACTCAGGGTTTTTTAAGAGGCTGCTAATTAAGAAAAATTGAAAATTGCATGTTATTTTACAGAAAAAGTAGGTAAAACAGGCATTGGATTTAAATGTCTCAGACAATATTTCATAGTGAGTCAGTGTCAACAAAAAAGGAACCAATACATCCTGGACAACTGGGCTGCATTGAGCACTGCCAGCAGCTGTTGCTGGCATTGTGGACTCTGTAGAGTTGCTCTCCTCTACCTGTTTTTATAGCACTTGAAGGAACACGACCCCCTTTGAAACCTCTACCCCTCTGTCAAAGTAGGTTGAAATTGAGCAACAAGTTCAAAAGTTATTGGAGAGGGAAGGGGAGGAGGATGTAGACACAGACACACAGACGATATGATTGCATAAGCCCTGTTCCCATGAGAAACCAGGCTGAAAAACAAACTGTCCTAACATGGATTCTCATAACTCTGCATAGTATGTAGGTCATGCCAGGTCTCAAACTCATGTAGTTTTTCCTTTATCACCAATGGGCTATCCTCTAGGAGGCAGTCCTGATTTTGCCAGATTTGACCCCTTATGATTCAGCTCACTGACACATCCTCAGGGAAGGTAAACAAAGAAACAAAAACTCTTCCAGGTTGATATAATCTAATGTCAAAAGCCATGTCAGTCTCATATCACAGCAAGATTTATCCTGTGGGGCACAGCTGCAAGACAAACAGCGAACATATACGCCCTATCTTACCCTCATTGCACTATGAAATCAAAGGTATTTAAATAATATTCTATGATTCTAATGGATCTATTCTTCCTTTGAAGGAGAAGAACATTCCCATTAACATTAATGGGAATTATGTGTCTACTCTGAGAATAGAATTGACATTAGCCTATTCCCCAAAAATAAAATCTTTGCATGCTTGCTGCAAAGAGACACTCATAAAAATAAATCATCAGAATAAAACATTAATATAGCTAGCCTTTCAATTTAAGCACGAAATCTCAGTCCTGCACACACTTATTCATGCTTTTCGTCTCTATCTTTCCTCTGAAAACAAAAAACAAAAATCAAACCCTGCAATATTTCCACTTTTTTTGCTGTTTTGCTGTAGTTTGCTGATTGCTTTTTGTTTCTAATGGGAACTTTTAACTTTTGTTAAAAAGTTATATCCACTTGAAGACTGCAAGGCTATACAGGGAAGGCTGGAAATTGTTTGCATCAGACCTTCAATTTGTAGAAACTCCCATACTGCCAAATACATTTTGATCAGACACTAATTTGGTCATATATGCACTAGGGCTCTTAAGAAGCTGTTGCACAACATTGTTTTTTGCCTCTGAGTACTTATCCCTACAAATTTCAAAGGATTTGCTCATGAAGATAATCAAGGTTTGGTCAATGGGCTCTTTCTGTTTTTTTTCCTACTTTATACTTGGTGAATATGAGAGACTGTCATATAAAGCCATGTCTGCTCCTTATAGTCTGCTATGCTCGCTTTCTTCATACACTTTCCATAATGTGCCAGTGAAAGGCCACAGTTTCATCCAGCGTAGTTTTTGAATCGAAATCTGCAGAGTTTTGTTTATAAATTGAACTAACGACTTAAATTAAAGGGCTAAAAGCTTTACAGCTCTGCCCCTCACAAATTTTTCTGTGAGCATAAACAATACAGGAGCCAAATACCCCTGCAAAAAGGGACAGGTGTAACCACAACAAAAAAGTCTATTCCTTTTAGAAATAATAAGAGGAAAAAAAATGCATGCACTGTTGTGCTCAGTTTTGATTTCCATACCAAGTTACTTCAATCAAATGCACAACTTAGGCAATTAAGGGAGGATTTATACAGGTGATATTACCTGTCTCTCATGCAGCATTTAAAAGAAAATCATGCAAGTTTAAAAGATTTAGCTGGGGAAAAAAAAAGCAAAAATAATCATAATCACTGCTAGTTTGCCATAGCAATGCTATAGCCATTGCTACTTTGTGCAAGAAATAAAAAAGAAAAAAGGGAAACTTTTACTAAGATATTGAAAATTTTTTTTGACTTTTGCCTGACCATGGGAATAACCAAAGTTAATCTTAAAATGAGGAGGTTCCCTGTAATATTGCTTCTATTTCCTATCACTTAGAAAAATCTTATTCTTTCTTAAAAACTTGTGAAGAGCCATTTTCGTTTTTCTTCTCCCAACATGCCTCAGCCTGAAATACTAGGAGCGATGATGCCCAGTTTCTCTCCTCAGCCTGGAGTGTGAACATCAAGAACAGGGTTTTTTCTCACTAAGTTAAAACAGCTTAAACAGTAGCTATCTAGTGTAAGCTTCTCCAGATATTTTTTTATGACCATTGGTGAAAACAGCTCTTTGGAAATGTCACTTGCTATTGACGAATAATTTAGGCTAAACACCTGTAAGTAGGTGAGATGCATCCCACCCACAGAGTTTTCTTCTTCCTTCAGGCCAATTAGATATAAAAGCTGCTTCACAGTGATCTAGTTTCAACACCATAAAACAAGGCTTTCAGTCAAAAATGCAAATTCAGTGAAAACAAGACCTTTTTGTGGGAAATGGCTGGTTTCTGATTCCTGTCTTTAAGAGATATTTAGGAGAAAACAATAGGTGTGGTTTCAAAATTTTCAAAAAACAAAATTTCCATTTTCTATTTCAAATGAGCCTAGTGTTTGAAATTCATGCTAATGTACAGTCATTTAAAAATAAAGGGTCAACATAAAAAAAGCCATTGGCCCAGACTTTCCCCCTAGTTTTTAAAGTACAGAGCTGAAAAGAAATTTCAGGTTTTTTCTTTTCTGCTGATTTTTGTAAGAAAAAAAAAAAGAAAAAATAAAATAAAATAAACGCTCAAACATCTATTTGGGAAATGAGGCTTTTTCTAGTACAACTCTAAGGCTTCATCCAAAGCTAATTCAACCTGTGCTGAAACGTTTCAGTTGCCCTCAGCACATTTGACTGCATCATGCTCTTGTTCAAGACCAAAAGGACTCCTGTCTGCAAGCCAAGTGCCCAGGGGACAACGTCCTCTCAAACTCCACCACCGACTCCTCCACAGAGGATGGTTAGAGGAGATTGGGCACCTCGGAATGAGCATGCAACCACCCACAAAAAAGATGCATTGAGCATGAGGGGTCCTTGCCACTCACATGGGGTACTTGAAGGGGACTACTTCTCACAGCCTTGTGCTGAGGCCATGTCCCAACCAACACCTCTCTCATTAGCCTTTCAGCAGCTTAACACCAGCCTCTCCTCCAAAAGCAATGCCACATTTGGTTTATTTCACCCAAATTGTCCTGATTTGGTCATGCAATGAATGCAAACTCTGGCCCCCAGCCTTCCTTATTTCCCACAGATACATGTTTTTTTGGAGGGAGTGGAAGGGTAGAGGTTGTTTGCTGCTCCTTTGGAGTTAAAAATCATAGTTAAATGTGCTTCCTTAACACTGTGACAGCTCAGGCTGAGACTTTTGCCTGAACTCTCATTTTCTACATGTTCCTTGGTGCCAAACTGAAGTGCCAAGAGACCCTTAAATGCAAGTATGAGATCTAGAGCTGTTCAGAGGGAACATTTGCCATGACTTTCCTGGTGGGTGAGTTTATGTGGGGCTGCACGGGAGTGCCCAGCAGAGGAGCTCCGGCCTCACTGGATGTGAGCAGGGCTGTCCTATTTCTCCCAGACACTGGGACACAAAGTTTTGTGGTGGCCTTTGAGCTATTGCTGCCACTTACCACAGCCACATGACAGCCAACACTGAAAAAGAGTTAACATCGTAGCATGAAACTGAGCTGTACAGTGTATGCTTTTAGCATTAAAAAGAGGAAACGGTTCAAGGAAAAAGATGCAGACCTGGCAAGTTTTCCTTTGGAGACGGGGTGGGGAAGAAGAAGAAGAAAAAGGGCAAAGAGTTTTCTCTCAGACGGCAAGGGAACAGGCTGTGTCCCCTGAGGAGCATCTCGCATGGGGACTGCACAAACAGCATGAGGCCAAACTGGCACCTGAGGCCGGCTGCAGCCAAGATGGTGCCGCTGAACTTGCTGAGGTGGCTGCTCACTTTCTTGTGCAGGCGAAGGACTCGTTTCGTCAGCCATGGCCCTTTCCTATCACGGCCCTGGGGGCTGCCAGGGAGGCTGCAAGCCTCGTGTTGCGACACCATCGCATGTAGGACGGCCACGCTTGTACGCGTAGCTGCATGGGGCCTACAGCGGGGGCACTGACCGTATTTGTCATGGTTGGGGCATTTTGAGACAACACTTGTTATGTTTGGGGCATTTTTAGACAGTCTCCAGCTTCTGTGGCTATGCAGGAATCCTGTCTTTCGTTTATGTAAGTAATTAAGTTATAAGAGTGTTTTGGCTACAGAGGGAAACGTCAAAATATTGGTGGTGTGGGTTCCTTAAAAAGAGCAAAGAAAATGAACCTTTAAAACATTTTTTTTATTTTCTTTAAAATGGTCTCATTATTTTGTCATATTTGAAAGGCAGATAGTGATAATTCTCTCCAAAGAAGGCCCAAGAATCAGCCCTCGAGGAGCAAGTCTTGTTCTCATTTCTGTATTGGGCCAGCATGGATGTAGCTGGGAGTAAAACCAGGCCTGCAGCAAGCCAGCAAATGACTCCTTGGAGGGATGAGTGGGATATTGAGAACAGCAGGCTGCTGCTTCAGTGCTTAGCCAGTGTCTTTGAGTATTGTTCGCCCCAACAAAGCCACCAGATCAGCCATCTTGAAATTCTCCTTGGGTTTTTTAGGCAAGCTAATTGCAGACCCTTAAATTAATACCAGTCCAGAGACCCTTTGGGAAGCTGGCTCACAGAGCCGAGAGGAAGGGAAGGACAGAGTGAAAGGCTGTCCAGGCCTGACAAAGTCCCCAGAGACTTTGTCCTTTTCTTCTAGTGGTAGAATAGTTCACTGTAAGCTTTATGAGCTTCTGAGTTTGTGGCATTAGAATGAGGGTGCTGAGGTTAATATCTCTTTTGGAGGGCCCGAGAGAAGAACGGATACTTAAGAGGTTGTGCATATATTGTAGGGAGTCTATGTAGAAAATATTTGAGCTAGCCTGGGTTAATACTTCAGCGTGGCTCTGTGAAATCAGAACTAAGCCCTTTCCTGATTAATGAACTCTATGCACAAGAGAATTGCACAAGCCAGAATGTCCTTTCTTCCTCTCTGCTCGTATCAACTGTACTGAATGGAAAATTTGCACGGGAGAAAAAAAGGTCATCTTGAAGTTACATGAATCATTCTGAGGGGCATTGCCCTACCTTGCTTCTTCTAAGTCATATCCTCTATTTCCTCTTCAAGGTATCACGTGAAGGCAAACCACAACAGACTGTGCCATCGCTTGCTCAAGTAGATTATTTTTATCCATCAGTGAATACCCTCACTTCTCCCTTCTCAATAGATCAATGATTCTCCTGAAGGCATTTACTGCAACAGACCTCCCTGAAAATTTAACCATATCTGCACTGATGACAGTTTCAAGAGAAAGACAACCGGTTTCTTGTCTTTTTTATTTTACAATGTTATTTGCATTAATGAAGGGATCATGGAAAAAGTTGAGTGGAAAAAATGATGTACTTTCACCTCAGGAAGGCTTTGCTGACAAAGAATTGCTGTTGTGCCTGTTACCAAAATTAAGCTGGCCTGGATTGGGGAAAATCAGCCAGTTGACACTTGTCTTTTCTTTAGCCGTTTTGCAAACAAATTTAATTATTGAAACTTTTAGCTGCCAAGAGCTGAATGAAAACTGAGTATAGGTATCCATATTTGACTTATATCATTTTTAGAAATGAAAAGGTACACATGGTTCCTTATCTGCTTTCATGTAGTTAGAGAGCCAAAAGAGTTGATAACATTTAGCAAGTATAAAATGTGTACAAGCCAAACAAAAATCAGATGCCAGCAAAAGTACCAATGAAAAATGTGTGTGTTGCACCACCACATTGTGTGGCCAGTCACTGCAGACAGAGGGTGATGGCAGAGGGGACTAAGGCTGAGCTGGACTGAATCTCACTGCCTTGGGAGATGAGCAGAGCTGTGTCAGAGGGGACTCCAGCCCACAGGATAAAGTACCAGTCTCTACATGAGGCTTTTACAACCCAAACTGAGGAATGAACCATTTCAGCTGCAAAATGACATTGGCAAAAAAACCAAATAGGAACATGCTAGAAAGAGAAAGATATCCTGCCATTCAAAAGGCTGGATATTCAGTTCTCCCAGCTGGACAAGAGGAAGCAAAAAAATTCACTTAATATTGTGATATGGTCTTAATCCACTTTTGAGTATGTATGACAGTTATCAGTGTCTATGTTTGAGCTTTTGCTCAATCCTGCATTTCTGTATTCTTAATAGTGTCACTATAAAAAAAGAAAAATTGATTTTTCAGTGTGCCTGTCGTGCACTAACTGGGAAATTAGAAGTGCAGAGACTCTTAAAGCAAGCACTCATTATGCTGTGCAGTTTATTACATATAAGCAATTTACTACTGAGACTTGACAACTCCCTTTCCTCCATCCTCCAAATCAACGATCACATTGTTACAGGAAGGAGATGAATGTGGTGGGCTTCAAACACTAGTGGAAATCTGCATATTGAAGCAATGTGGGGTCCTGAAGCTCCTAAAATATTTGTTCTTCCTCTCATTTAAGACAAGGACAAAGCACGTCTCCCTGCTGCTAGTGACTGCTAGCCATTTCGTGCCAGGCACCCTCCTTTCTATAGCATCATGCTCTTCCTCTTTTATCTTAGCCCAGAGCAGGTCCAAACTGGAACTTCAGACATACAACCAACAGATGTTGTGAACATCAAGGGCCCCAGAAGGCAATTCAAATCCCATGATCCCAAAAGAGGAACTTGTTTTGTGAAATGTTTTCTTGCATATACACACAGATACTAGAAATCTCATGAGGACGGCTAAGCTGATAACATTTCCACCATACAGAAGGAATATTTTTCCAGTCAGAACAAATCAGGAGATTTTAGTAACTTCAGACATAAACCAGAGCTCTGCTTCAGCCTCACACTGAAATGCTACATCTTTGCCTAACCGCAATCCACATCTGGATCCTGCCAACACCCTTCTCACTCATATTTAATTCTAGCAGCCATCAAATTGCTTCTCCAACACAGAATTTGTCTCTCTGTACCTGTTAGTTCCACTATGCCCACCCACTGTTCAGGTCTCACAGACATCTGCAAAACATCAACAGACTTTTTATTAAAGGTTTTATTACTCATAAGGGGATATCTTTTTAAAAGGAGAAGCTGGATTGATTTCTTTCCCCTCAGAATGCTGAAATGCACAAATATTGCTACATTTGCTGAGGATATTTAAAAATAAATAAATAAAGCATCCAGGTTCAGTATTGGTGGAGCCCTACAGCTGCAGGGTGTAAAATTGGAATCCCCATCCACAGACATGGGCTGCTCCCCTTACACAACGCACAAAGGAAGGAAGTTGACAGGAAGCAATTTATGAGTTAGCTCTGAGCAATACAGTAATATGGTTAGCAATGCAGAGGTAGAAAAGGCTGCATGACAGAGTGAATTTACGTGAGCTTGTAAATTAGTGCCGAACAGGAAACTAGTGCGAGAAGGAGAGAAGCTGCCCCGTTTTATCAGTGTGCATCCCATACAGTCATGTGGAATGACAGATGGATAGAGGGAATGGGAAGAAAAAAAGCTGTTTTTTATATTCTGTACATATATCTCAAACATAACATAAATGGATGAATCTGCTGTTTTCCTCTCCTTCTCAAGGAGGTAACTCCTCTATAAAAAAAAGTGTTTTTCTCCTAACACCTGGTCTGAGAAGGATGGGATACATTTGCTCACTTAGAGAGAAGGCTTCTGATTCAGAGGCAATAGCAGAAGCTTTTTTCCCGTAATCTTGCTTATCATTCTGACTTCCTTTTTCACAGTTCATAAACATTGAACAACTTCACATGAAACGAAACATCGAGTAACTAGTTGAACTTGAGCAAAGCTGTAAACCAGCTTCTCTGGAGATCTAACGTGGACTTCTATTTTACTCCCAGTCCTTTGGCATTTTTATGAAGGGACACAGAGGTGATCAAACAAAGATCATTATGAAGCATTGGAGTGAAGGCTTCCTGCATTTCGAATTTTGATTTTGGGCTAAATTGTAAGAAGAGAACCAAATCTCTGGTACACACACAAGTTTTGATTAATTTCCAAAGATTCAGGCTAGCTTTTGAGTTTTTATCCAAATATGTACATAAACTTAAGAGCCAGTAATCAATATTTAATTTATTCATGTATAGACAACTGCCAATTATTATGCATTTGTTTAAAAGAAGAGAGCTAATGGTAATACCTCTGGCTCTGAAGATAAAGTCCAGCATTTAGACAGGTAAAAGAAATGTAAATTGAATGGAGAATTTGAAAACATCTCCTGAATTTTTATTTAATTAAGGTCTCATCTGCATTTGAGACACAGATTAAGATAAAGTGCGAATTTAAATGAAAAAGAGATTGATGAATAACTTAATGGACATTCAATTTCTGGAATAAGAGCGCATTGTACCTACTTACCTTAAAACACTTTGAAATTATGTTATTTAAAGTAGAAGCACAGACTTTTATTCAAGAACAAGGGCATCGATACTTGGGAGTTAATCAAAACACTTAAGAGCAATCTCTATGCAAGAGAGTTTGTAAGAAAAAAGTCAGTAAGGAATTGTGAAATAAGCTTTGTGTTTCGCATGTAACATTTCATAGAACTGTAGTTTAGGGAAGTTTCACGTACATAATTTACTCAAAACTCACACGGATTATTCTGAGTAACAGCTTTCCTGGGTATTAACCTGCTGTAATAAATAGAACAAAGGGCATGCTGTTCAAGAACACAAAAAATATTAAAAGCAGATATAATTGTGGATGGTCTGGGTTGAATGGGGCTTTTGCATTTTGCTAAAATCAGACAGCACAAGGACTGTTTAGGGCTGAAATCTTGGTCCAGCTGAGGCAGGGAAGATCCAAAAGTTTATCTTAAAACTGAAGATGCCCTGGGGTCTTGGATCTCTCCAGACATAGAATAAAGGGTCTAACTTGTTCATCACAGCACCAAAGAGCTTTGTGTTTCTCAGAACAAGATATGTACCTCAAATTGAGAAATCTCTGAGCTGAACTTGGCATGAGCTGCAGCAAACCCGAAACTTCCATCAAGGCTTCAAACCATCCTATGAAACTGATGAGACGTTAGTTTTCTAGCAAAAGCCCAGTGGTGAAATGCATTGATTTCAAGTAGAACTTTTGCCATCCTTATTTTTTGCTGTCATCAACAATGTTTCTCTGCCCCCCTGCCTGCGGAGTAGGACCAACTTTGTTAGGGTTTAGAGGTTCAGAATTTTTCTCTCTCTGAATTCCCTTGGACAATCCTTACTTCAGTGAATCATATAAAACAGCCTCTGGAGTCGAACAGACAAAATTTTGCAAAATTTAAAGCACCCCTTTTTCATCAGTTGTGAAGATGGATCAAAGCCAGGGCTTTCCATTTGACCTCCACTCGACCACACAGATTTTGGAACTGATATTGCTTTATTTAACTCAAGGGAGGTTTGCTATTGATTTCAAGGGAAGCATAAAAATGGAAACTGAATTTGAACTACCCTAAGTTACAGCTTGAGTTCTGCAAAATAAAAACCTAATTCTGGCGGGTTAGAAAGCCAAAATGCCATGTCGACAGCGTGGATTGAAGCTGGGCCTACATCAGGCGTTTCATTATAGAAGGTCATTTACAAATGTGATCCTCTTCTTTTGACAATTGAATGGACCACCATATATGCTGCAATGGTACTGATTTTAAAAAATTAAAAGCAAAATCCCAACTATGCTAATAGTGCCATCAGGGAACTGTGATGAACCCATGGTGTAGATGATAAAAAGAGCAGCTGTGGCAATCTCATATTCATTGCTCATGTTTATAGCCTTCTGCAGAAACTAGAAAGCATTTTGCTTCAATACCCAAATTCATGTAATTCTGGCTCTCCCCCAGTAAACAAATGTTTGTTTTAGCTAGATATTTTTAATTATTTGCCCCCAAATTGTTCCCTCTCAGAGTCAAAATCCACCTCAAGATGCTGAGTGCTGCTGTCACACAGCAAAGACACTTTAGATTACACAGAAGCCTAAAACTTGCTTGTAAGTAAATAAAATCGAATAACTGTAATAAAAAAAAAAGTTAATTCTATCCTTTTGTTTGTTTCCATTGTAAAATTGCCATGGGACTGTGGAAATATAGTAGTGCTTAATTTTAATAGTTCCATCATTGTAGATTGGCTGGGTATTAATTGTGTTAATGGTGATCATACTGAATTCATTTGGTATTTATTGAGAGACCACCTGTGCACCCATATGGTTTCCATCATTATTTAGGAGTAGTTAATGGACCCATTAGGAGTTAGCAGAAAGATGTGGGCTGGCAGTACTTCCCGAGAGTGGTAGAAACATTCTGTTGAGATCCATTGCATTTTGAGGATTTTCCAAAGAGCTATTTGCTTCCCACCAATTTTCTTTTTCTTTAAATTATACATAGGCTTATCTTAGCTTTTGAGAACCGCTAAAGTGATATCTATGACAAATATAAAGGGGGTAACCTTTGCCCTGCTAATTTTGCAAAATGTCCCTTTAGAAAGCCTCTTAGTGTGTTTGTCATGCAGTTCTCCCGAGGAAGCAAGGCACGGAAAAGCTTCCAGCGTCAAAGCAGAGCTTCTGGTGGGTGAGTGGGTGCACTTGTGTGCTACGGAGGAGAGGCTGAAGGAGGCTGGGGAAAAGGGGAAATGTTAACTGTGACTCCTGGCCTGCAGTGTAACACACATGCCCATGCAATATGGAGCCTCTGTTGTGCAAGAGCAGAACCCTGCGGTGGGGAGGGGGTGCTGGGGGAGTCACATGCAGGGAGTCAGCCTTGACTGTCAGCAGAGGAGAAGGAAAAATGCTTCGTCTGGGTGTGGTGGTAACCAAGGCTGCTCGCTGACCGCACTGACCTCCTGCTTTGATCCAAATATCTGAAAAGGCATCGCGAATGCTTTGCACAGAAAGTAAAGGCACGAGAAGCTGTAGCAAAGAGTTTCCATTTTTGGTGCCATGGCAATGGGCAGATGGAGAAGTGTGTCTGTATCTTCACTGAAATAGGACAGTTACTTTATTCAAAATGCTCTGTCCAAAGTAACCCCAAATAAGTTAAGTTCCCCCCAAAAATAAGAAGTCTGCCCACTAACATACATTTGACATTTTCAGGCTTATCTGTTGCCTACCTTGCTACCAGTACAAAGCTTGTGCAGTCCTTGCTGTCTAGCAGTATCCATCAGTCAACTCGGTCTTAAAACTTTTGAATGTGTTGGCCAGCTTCATCTAATTTGGAATGATTAAAAAAGAAAGAGTCAAGATCTCAAAGATGCTAAGCTCATATAACTTTTGTAAAAATGCAAAGAAAGGCTAGATCAAGATGAGAGACCACAGTCATAAGGACAAAATGAATCAATCCTGGCCCAGTCTTAGCTCCGTCATAATCCTAGACATCAGAAACTCCACTCATCAGTCATTTTTTTTCCCCACACGGGTCTCCAAGAAATTTTGCCATGCTTTATGACATTTAAACCCTTTCTATTTCGTACGTACACACTTAATAAAGAAAGCATTGACTCTTTAGCTCTCCTAGATTTCAAATAACTTAGGTAATCACATGGTGCAAATCATCACAAACCATCTCACTCATTGAAGTACTTGTTTTGATAAAGAGGAAATCCAACCATCTTCCATTTTTACTGGAGAAACAACCGAGTTCAAGTCATTCATCAAGGATATGTTCACAATGCAAATGGGACCCCAAACCAAACTTTTTTTCATATAAGGATTATA